>JAODAG010315299.1:7500-12168 GCA_027574785.1 Orphnurgus asper | reverse complement strand
GTATAAACTCTCAGTCAGTAATATAATATAAAAAAAAATAGTTAAGCAACATGGGGGTTCTAATTCAGGGTGCTACATAAAGATAGTATTGACTGTTGGTTTTTAAGTTTACGACGTCCACATGTTCCTGGAAAATGCTCCCTGTTATTTGAACAAGGATGAGCATTCTGTTTCAGTTTGTTCCTCTTTACTTCCTCCTTGGAGGTAGTTAGAGCCATTTCAAAAAGTACATTATTGCATGTGGCAATGTGGTTTATGACTTGTTAACAGTTATGATACCAGTAGGTCATTTGAAGGTCATCATCAGAACTAATAAAAAATACATGGCTAATCATGTTTTATATCCATTACCAAAACCATGTAAACACTCAATGAACTTGATCAAAGGTTTTGCTTTGAAAATGAACAACATGGTCGTTCCTTGATCGAGGGTCCTTTTTCTGCTGCAACGAAAATTTGTAATAATTTTGACTCTCTTTATTAATTATCGGAGCAGTTTCGTTGAACGAAAAAATTCCAGCAGCGCACATTTTTTAAACAAAATTGCCAAATTTAGGATAATAGATATTTTAGGGCCACATTTGCTCTGCTTTTGATATGTTGTCAGTCAGCCATGTTGTATAACAGTTTCACGATCTTGTGGTATCTTTACCGACAGCACTGTGCCATACAATATTCAGCAATGCTCAATGAAGTGGATACACCAAAGTAAGTTTTTTTTTCCTCTCACTTATCACTCTATACGGGTGCCAATTGGATGGGTGGGAGGGGGGGGTGTGGGATGTTGGGATAATTGTTCCTCCAAATCACTCGTTGAGGAATCTCCTGCTGACGTTTTAAATTTCCTCCGATGCTGAAGGCTATGGAACCTATGGAGTCAAGTCGGTTGTGGGCATTTGTTTGCATTAATGGTAATAATAAATAGTACAGAATCCAACCAAGAAGTTGGAAGAGGTAGTGTGAGTGTAGTGGTCTGTTAGTTAAGTCACTGGGACACCAAGTTGGGAGAGGTAGTCTGATCGTAGAGGTCTGTTAATCACTGAGACGCTGGCACATGAAGTTGGAAGAGGTAGTCTGAAGAGGTAGTCAGAAAACTTGAGGTATGGGCATTTGGAACCCCCTTCCAAAAGGCAGGAAAAAAAATCTTTTTCACTTTTTTGTTTTGTTATTACTATTAATTTTTGCTCCATGTTATAGCAGCTGTAATATTGTGTGATATAGTAGTAATACAAGACTATAATACCAGTGCAACTATATATCGCAGAAATGCATTTTTTTAAAGTTATTTTTAATTATTTATTGATTTAATTTCTTCATTTTTTTATTTATTTAATTTTTGGAGAGGGGGAGGCAGAGTGGATCCCCGTTTCAATTTTCTGGCATAAACTCTGGTTATTGATCAGTATTACTATTTATTCAAATTGATATTATTTAAGACGGCAATTTATAAATAGATGTAAGTTAATTAATTTTTTATCTTGAAGACGTAAAAGGAGTGGCGACAAAGGCGAGACAGTGGAGACCCCCGGCGATCTTATCGTTAAGAAGATGACCTTTGACCGCGTGGAAGAGCTGAAACAGATGATAGCGGATGACCGTCGCAAGTTCAAATTACTGAGGGATGAAATTGAACTGATCGAGAGCGGAGCTCTGGATGAAAAGCTTCCAGAAATATTACAAGACATCCAAGAGTAAGTTTTGACGTTTCGCTGACTGTCTGGGTCGTCTGCCTTGTGGGGAGAGGAAAGGGACGTGACTGCCCCCCCCCCCTTTCACACTGTAATAATCGAGAGGCGGACATGCCCCCCCCCCTCATGTGGGCATGATGTGGGCATGCAAATGAAATATATTCTGTCATGTTTAACGATGTAAAAATCCTTCAGGGGATGCAAGCCATTTTGATTAATGGTGGAGTGGTTAAATTTTACATTTAATTAAGATTTACAAATGCAAACATTTTTTATGTAACCACCTGGGAATTCCGCTGTGTATGGTAATCAAATAAACACCAACAACAGGGGATGCGAGAACTTCATTATGTACATGTTATTTGGTGTGCAGAGATCAGTGTATTAATTATGACAACTTGACATATCATAACTAACGTAAATATTTTCATTCCTTGCTGAAAGAAAGCTCAAAGAATCTATGCAATCGTTATTGTGTGTGTGTGTTTAATTGTGTGTGTGGTGCCTTGGCTGTAAAGACAAGATATCCAGCTTGACTTTGTGGTATGTATAGGCTCCCCCACTTAGTGAGTACATGACCCCTATTGTTTTGATGGCAGTCAAAGGTCAGTTGAGGTGAATGGAGTTTGACACATGAAAACCTTGTAAACATGATAACTTCCCAATTTGGTAAAATGTGGGTTGCACCTTGGATGAGTATGTGACAAAATTTGGTAGAAGTCGAAGGTCATTTGATGTCATACAGAGGTCAACGTCTGAAACCTTGTAAATGCGACGACTCCAACATTACAGCTTCGATCAAACTTCATAGTTGGTTTGTAGGTCAACGTTCCTGATAGCATAGAGTTTGCCCTTAAATTTGCTGATCGTGCTAACTGTAGCCGTGACTGTCACGTTAAAAGCTGTCACGTTAAAAGTGTCCCTGTACGGTGTTTTCATCCTCAGGAAGAAGAGGCGCGCCGAGGAGCAGAAATACGCAGAAGAGGCGGCTGCTGCAGAGCTGTTAGGTAGGTCAAAGTTTGACTCGTCAGCCGATTCACTTGGGACGTTCTGCCTTCCTTCTCGCTTAGGATTTCCGAGTCATCGAATAATAAGACGTCCATTTTCTCGTCGGCTGTTCGAGGCCCTTTGCATCCGAGCAACCGAAGTAGCCAGCTTGTTGTTGAACCTGTCGCAGCTTCAAAGCTCGTCGTCAAGTTAACGGTTTCATGTTCACCATGTAGACCGCCTGATTGTGGGATATTTTGAATGGTCTGCCCAAACGTTTTGAGGGAGTTAATAAAAAAAACACTTTTTTGTTTGTTTTTATGTGACAATTAAAATAAGAAAGGCAGTGAAAGATTTTGGAAGAAAGTATTGTATATCAAGACCAGAAACACACAATATATTTTGGTCACTAAAGGGCCATGCATCTGAATTTTCTTCTGCCCTTTCCCCCCTCACGTTTTTATTCGGTCGGGCAGCTAAGAAGGACGAACAGAGGAAACTACCAATAGCAAAGAAGGTTCAGCAAGAGGTAGAGGCCGAGGTGGAAGATGCAGGAACAGCGCCCCCTGTTGAAAAGAAGGTTGGTATTTAAGTTGAGATGCGTGGTTAAAAAAAAAACCTTCTCTTACTTGCTTTCTCTTGTGTTCAATCAACAATTTTCTTGTCCGAACGACGGTCTAAAACACACAAATAAATGTGTAATATTCTGAGAAAGTCCAGATGATTCTCTCTTTTCCTTCACTGTTAAAGTAGTGGATTACTGACGTGAAGATTCGAGGGACAAATTTGCGAGGTTGGGCTAAATTGACATCATGCTAGGTGTGGCGCTGAATGTACATAACCACACATAACCGTACATAAAGGTACATGTCCGTATGTTACAATTTTCCAAAGGTATGGATAAAAATGGTAAAAAATGAAACCAGTCCAACCCCAAAATTAATTAACGTCTGGTTTAACCATCTATCGTGATGCAGCGACTATAACGGCGACCGTTTTCAACAGAGGACCAGTAAGTCTTAGTCTCTGAAAAAATGTCGGGGGACCATTTCTCACGGTACGATATACTACATTCCTCCCCCCCCCCCCCACCAAGCAAAACCATTTTTGTCCGTGTGCATTCTACGCGGGCTGGCGGGACTGCCTATGCACGCTCGCTCCCGGTCCGGTCCACGAAAACCGGTAGTCGGTTTACCTGCAGCCCTCTCCCCCCCCCCCAACGGTACATCGTCGGTGCGAGAGTAATCGACGCTTTTTTTGGAAACGTTCTCTCTCGTAAGCCATCGGAGACCGCCGGTCGCTCGGAGGAGCCCCCGTGCAACCCGAAGCAGGCGGAGGTTGTGAAAGAGGTCAAAGCTAATCCTCCTACGACCCCCAAACAGGCCGCCGCCCCCACCGCCGTGCTCCTTCCAAAGTTGTTGGTGTCCGAGAAGAAGGAGGAAAAGAAGGAGCCGATCTCTAAGGTTCGTGGCGGACGATTTTGTACGGAACGCGATCGCGTCAGTCGACAGACTTCATCGACCAAAGTTGCGTTGCCTGCAACCTTTTCCGAAGATGTTTATGAAACCTGACAAAATTTAATGAAATTAATGTATTGCTGATCGCACACCCCGGATGTAGGAATCGCTGATGATTGTCATCTAAGAGCTGTTTCGTTTTGTCGTTTCAATGGAAATTTGTGCCAAATGACCACTGATGCGCTTTCTCTCGTCGATTGGGAACCCTTTCAGAAATCTTTGTAGAAGGGAGTGCCATTGTGCCGTAGATGTATCGCTTAAATCGAACTTAAAGCAAGCTAGATGAGTGAAGTCTTTGTTTCACATTATCAACCATGGAATCCATTTTTTTTTTTAATCTCGTTAGCAACAAATCTCCGACATTAAAGCCATGTTGGCCACACCAGCCGAAGCCAAGGGTGCAACGTCCCAGACAGAAGTCTCCACCCCCGGTGAAAGTACGTACTATTATACATCACCTCCTTAAGCAGTATAGG
>JAODAG010315299.1:0-5000 GCA_027574785.1 Orphnurgus asper | reverse complement strand
AATCAGTTTTGAGAACAAACATAACTCAAACATTTTCGGAAGTAGATGATTCAACCTGGTCGTAGTTGTCGGCAAATTGCCCATTCGAACCCTTTTTTGTTGTTGCCTTTGAACGTTATCGAGGTATAGGGCAAATCTCTGATCCAGTCTGCAAACTTACCGAATCAGGCAAACAATGGACGAACATCGAAGTACCCGCGGCACCACAATCTCAATCTCTTCCAATTACGATGATTGCCTTCCGGCCCGCGAAACGTCCGACTTGCATTCTGCAACATTCCCAATTTTCCGTTGAAAAAACGTAGCTTTTAATTTACGGCATAAAACAAAGCCACTAATCTTATCCAGCGCGCTTTGCCACGTCCCCTGTTCGTGTGGGTCTATAGGACCTCACTCCGGAGGAGGCGGCCTGACCAGGGGGGAGCCATAACGAAGCCTCCCATCAAAACCACACGGCACCAATTTGCATGTGAATGACATAGTGACGTACCCCTTGGCCGTTTTTCGATGGCTCGAGTTTTTGCACACACGACCTCAAAATTGTTTCTTATTTTTCTCTCGGATGAAGTCAAGGAAAATGTGCTCGTTATACATCCCCCCCCCCGAATACACCACGGCGGCCCTACAATAGGGTGTCTTGGCAGGGACTCACGTCTGTGTAAGCAGACGTAAGGCCCTGTTCGCTGCATGCACGTTTTCCACATTTATGATGCAGATATCATATATATTCAAACAATTTTCTAAACTGTTTTTTTTTTTTTTGCTTACTTGCTTGTTTGGGTCATTTTTGGATCATCTTTTGATTTTGCTGTCGTGCTGCCTTGTCGCAACGTTCCGTACACTTGGCGACTGAATACTACACCCCGTATTCTTTTGACCGAGGCCTCGGAAACCTTGTACGGTCAAGTGGGTGCGGGTAACGTGGACCGTGTGCTCGTACGAGACGCTTATGAGTTTGTAAACGCAATAATTTAAATAATACACAAATTACGGCTTGCTGGCAGGTGGATCCTTGACAAAACTTGGGTGTCTATTGTGTTTTAGTATGGCTATAACATGAATATCCATGAGGTGGGCTAATTCATTTGATTGTTATTCCTGAAGGAGTGAGGAGCAAATAAAACGTCTGCAAGAATTAGCTCAAGAGCACTTCTGATGGAATTTACACTGGGGATTGTTGTTCCCTATTGTTTCTGGCATGGTTGTAGCGTGCATATATTTGATATCTTTGCAGGGGACCGTCTGACTTTGTAATCGGCACAAAAGTGACTAAGGGCAGCATGCACATTGGCATCCTTCAAGCATAGTTAATTTAATTAATTCGTTTAATTAAGGGCCACACGTTGTCTTGTTGGGCAAGAATGTAGCATTTTCCTCAACTTACTTTCTGGCCATTCAATTTCCTCCTTTTTTGAGTGACACAGTGTGTCGATATTCCACTCATAGTGCTAGTTCTTTGCAGATTTAGCCAGACGAAAGCTAAGTGAGAGAAATATTTCCCCAATGTAATTCCTTCTATTTTCCTGAATTGGTATCTGATTGATGTTGTGGACATATTCTGTGTTGCATATCTGGGTTCCCAATTTTGTTTTCAAACTCTTTTATTTTGGCCCTTTTTTTCCCCCAAAATATTCCCTAAATATGTTGCAATATACCTTATTAAAATTGCCTGCTAATATTAGTTATTTGTTGACCAGGGTCAAGGGTTCACGGGCCAGTGTGAACAAATTTGAACAGATAGTGATGGTAACATGAATTCTGGCATGCCGTGATGTCCTCTCTTAATCTTTCTCAGCCAGAGACCCCAGTCGTAACACAAAAAAATGGGGTCATTAAAACCAGTAATAAATAACCCTTGATTATTGACCATTCTGCTCCAGATAACTGTGTGTGGTGACAAGTAACGACCAATTTCAGATAAGGCTAGTAGTTCAGCTCTGTGCTAATCATGTTGTTGTGGTTCCCTTGTACTTAAAATTGGTCATTCTGTCTCTCCCAGAAGGTTAATGGATTTACCAAAATCTTGGAATCTTCACATCATGAAGACCAAAAAAAGGAGAATCACAAATATCCTCCTTTTTTTCTGATCTTTGGCATACATTGAAATAGATAAACTTAAAATATCAAGTGAGTCCATGTAAACATAGTGTAGTTTGCGGTATAGGACTGGGAAGCTAGCTGGCGAGCTGGCAAGCTTGTATTTGATGCTGTGGTATATGCTGCCGTTGTTTGGATCAGAACTCAAGTTCTTTTCTGGGGTATAGGTTTCCTTAAAAAAAAACCCAGTTTGCAAGGGGCTTGTTCAGAAATCACTAGATATATTTCTAAGCTTGAGATTATTTTCTCTGTTTGAAGCGGATGCAGTTCTATATACTAACGTATTGGAGGTGGGTAATACGGGAGCCTAGGTGTAGGGGGAAAGGGGGAGTTGATGAACTTAGAAATGTCCCTATATGCCAAATGGTACCATATATAGTCTTACATGTGGGATGCGATGGATGAGGATATCGAAACCTCAATGAAGTCCTGCATTCTGGTTTTGATAAATAGAAAAACTTCCCTTATTTTTTTTTATTTTTTTAAATTTTTTTAAATTTTATTTTTTTGGCCTATTTTGGCCTCATATGCTCCCGCCACAGTCGACTGTATGCTACCTGCTTGTTATAAACATTTGTACCGTTGGCAATTTAAGTCATTTTTGGAGGGGGGACTCCCCCAAAAAACAACACTCCCACGGTATGCCAACCCCCGAGGAAGATATGTCTTCCTCGATTAAACCGAGCTAAACCTAATCGGTGGTTTTGTGTCTCTAATCTCGGCGCAGAAACCCCGACCCTTTCCAAGTTGCTATCCTCTACCTCCAAGTCGTACGTGACGCCAGCGGGGGCAGCTACGACGACGACGACGATGCCGGTGGCGGTGGTGGCCAAGCCGTCCTCCGGGGATCCCTGTAAGACCAAGACGGCCCCGGTGATGAAGGTACCCCCCATCGTGGTTGAGGCCGCCGAACCCAAGGACGAGGTACGGTTCGCCCGAGGGTCGAAGTATTTTTGGGGGGCGGCACCCAGTAGCCTATGTCCGTCGACAGGAAATTATGTTGTAATCAGTTCCAGAAGTTGACCCTATGGCTATGATGTATATATATATATATATATATATATATACATTCAAAGGCAAATGCGAAAAAATTGCCAAATTCACGACAAAAGTCAAACTTCTGCGGAGAAAGTCTCGTTGGCCGCAGAATTTGTTATTCTTCAAAACCACAGTAAACTCGTTGTTATGACGAGCATTTATCCACGCCAACTAATTCACTGTTTTTCACAGTATCTCCACGTGTTTATCAGCGGTATGGTGTTATTGCGCATTATATTGAGCCCAGACATTTAGTTACATCTGCACAATTCTTTAACCTTTATTACAAATCCTCTATACTGTCCAGACTAAATTCCCACGTTTGAGGTATAGGCCACTGCTGGCCCCCCCGCTATGTATGGTCTGTTAAACTATAGTGCCGAACATGGTCTCTACGATAGGTCCAAGTGACGGAGGTGGAAGATTCTGCCGCAGGTTCTCCGGCTCCCGCGTCTCAGCTCCTCACCCCGGTCTTGGAGAACGAAGACTCGTCAGACATGTCCCTGGTGACGTCCGCGGGACCCTCTTCTCCGGCTTGCGTTAAACCAGACGAGCAGAAGAAGAGAAAACGGGGTCGTCCTAAAAAGAAGAAGGTGATCTAACTCATGTCCGTGTTTAACGTCTTTTGTATAGTTCCGGGTCTGAGGGTTTTAACTGTTTCAAGCGGTTGCACATTTGAACAAATACGTGATTTTGCTCTCATTGTTACCCTTTCAAAGGGAAACCGTACCAGTCCAATAAAACCAATGCACAGACATCCCGCTTAAACGTGAAACCAGGGCCGGGCTGCTTGGCGGTGAAGGGATGGGCGGACACGGTGCTAAATTTTGTTCCCTTTGGGCACTCGATAGGTTCCATGCGGCTTTCTCAGTTTCTCGTGTCCAGGTTGATGACAGTCGTATAGCGGGAACCAGCGACCACGCTCACAGCGCTTTTAAGCATCGTTAACATTCTTGTCTTTTTGATCGCTCCACGAACTAAGCCCGTCAACGTAGATCCCGAGGCCGTCGAGATCCGGTCGGTCGGCGAGTCGGCAGACGAGACCAAAGACGGCGCCAGGAGCGAGGCAGCCGAGTCCGAGGGGACCGAGAGGCCGTCCGAGAGCGACAGGGATGACGTCTCTCTCTCAAACGTCCCGACGTCCGGGTCCATCTTCGGGGAGTCTCTCCCGAACAGTCCCGCCTCTCTGCAGATGTGAGTGTTTCATCGAAAGTGCGATGGTGGGGAGGGAGGGGGGATGGCTGTTCGTCGAATAGCATATAAGTAACATCCTTGAACGTCGTCCTACGTCTATCCTGCATCTCGTTCACAGCAGGGCGCGTTTATTGCAAAACGGGTGCTGTGGTGATTGCTTCCGTACCAATATCAAGCGTCACTGTGGAGAATCTTTTTCCAACGCTGGTTGGTTATCACAATATTGTAAATTTATCCAAGGGTTATGTTTGTAGTTGGGTCGTTTGGAAGGAGCTAGGTTAATCATTTATAAGACAGACTTTTGCATCACAACGACGAGGAAAATCTCCGTTCCTTTACCTTCAGGGACGAGCACCTAGACCAACCGCACCGCCAGTGGAAGAAGGCCATCATGCTCGTATGGAGGGAAGCCGCAAGTCACAAGTAAGTTCGCCGCCGCCGCTGTAAGAATTGTAAGATTCCCCGGTTCTTAGCTGTTGCAGGCCTGTCCGGCGTACAAGAGAAAGTTGTCGCAGCAGTTGTCGTGAAAACGTTTGGAACTATTGAACGCATGATAGGTAACTTAGTAAAGCATCGAACGTCCTCGAATATTCGCCGAGTTTTTAAAAGCTTTGTCCTTAAATGTGATGAACCTGTGGACCATTGGATGCCATACAAATATATTTGTATGT
>JAODAG010315232.1:0-12173 GCA_027574785.1 Orphnurgus asper | reverse complement strand
ATATATCTATATATATACATATATATATGTAACAAAAACAGTACATTACATAAGCACTAACTGCCCACATTTTCGCACGTTGTTCCAAATTGATACCATTTCCTCGTTACCAATTCACATTTGGGGTGCTTAATGCTTAAGAAGGAACATATGAAACAATATTTATACCGGTCTAGGAAATTGGTCAAATAATCTTTCTTCGCTCGACGAAAGTGAAAGGTGCACATTTAAAAAAAACAGAGAAATATGTCATACGAGATGTGAAGTCCCATACAGGAAAGAACGAAGCTAACGTGGAACATCATGTTCGTGGAGAGGCAACCACTACCGTTTAGTGATTTGTACCTTCCAAGAGCTGAATCGATGAAATCAAAACAAAACTCTCTGCTATTATCAGTCTGATACTGTGATGTCTTGGGCTTTACCATAAACGCCCCTGAATTTTCAAGAACACTTGCTTTGTATACATATATATATATATATATATATAGTACAGTTCAGTAATTGTGATATGAAATGCACATGAATCCACACAACTAATGACCTCTGTTGATATCATATACCCGTATAATTCTATTAGACCGTTAGAAAAGCATTTTTATCTTGTTCTGGCGTCAGGGTAATAAAATTGCGTCCTTAGTCAATGAGTTCATGTGGAGCAGTTTCCATTCTGTTTAATTGACGATTCTTTCTGAACTCACGAAGTCAATCACCTAC
This sequence comes from Orphnurgus asper, assembly GCA_027574785.1. Classification (NCBI taxonomy): domain Eukaryota; kingdom Metazoa; phylum Echinodermata; class Holothuroidea; order Elasipodida; family Deimatidae; genus Orphnurgus; species Orphnurgus asper. Next base: position 11,456 of record JAODAG010315232.1, on the reverse strand, counting down.
TTCGGTATGTGATCGTTTTAATTCCTTGGATTGTTAACATACTTGTACGGATATCGATGCGCCATAGCAGCTCCAAGTTATTGGGTTCATTGCTTGAAATTTATTTAACAAGTCTCAGTTCAAGAAGGAAATCATAAATCCTCCCAACCTTTAAGGGAAACGGTGTCCCACCCGGTCGCCCGTCCGTCCGTCTGTCAAAAAGTTTCGATGTTATTTTCACATGACTGTGAATTATACAAAAATTATACAACACTGAGTATTGTATTTAATGAGAATGGAAATCCCTGCAGTCAAGAATCCAGACAGTGTCTTCGTTGAAGTCAATTTACGAAGCATGATGAGGGTACATAAGTATAAGGTTATCTCAGATGATCAACTGATTTGTGAGATATATCATTTAATGTTTAAACGGGTACCTAAATATATCAACTGGTACTTTAATAATTATAAAAACCGAGAGAACTGACCTCAATATTCCAGCACCGGAATGTACCCTGATTCGCGGTTAGTAGCATCCGGATGACAAGCATAGTTTTTGTTGCATATTCCTGCGGGAGTTACTAGGGGACCAAACCGTTATAGGTAGACATTTTATAATCTAGCCTATTAAATAATGTCGAAATGTTAGGGAAAATCGAGCTCTCTGCACTCTGGTGACACGACATTCATGTTGTTTGTCGCTCGTCCAGTAGCAGCCAAATGTTCTACAGAACATTTAACCACAAACGTATTTACTTGATTCGTTAAACGATTTTTGAAGTATCGAATAATTTATTACTGATTTGCATTCCCACTACATTCTTTCTGTAGCCTAATGTTAATTTGTTTAAGTATAACAGATTATTTGCCCTTTTGTACTCGATTAACAACAGACGTAAGCTACCGTATGTAATGATGTTGTTACGAGTGAGGTGGAATGTGTTTTAACAGGCGATGGTATAAACGTAATAAAAGTAATACACACGTGGGCAGTTGTAATTGACAATGGTAGACCATTAGTCTAGGTACATGTAAGGCTAAGCAAGGCCAAGTACTTACGCCCGATCCCACATCCTAGGTTCCTAATTCCTATATTTACGCACCAGGCCTTGGTACGGTAGGCGAGTAGGCCTATCCTGAGTAGTCATATTCCATGTTATCACTTGGTATAGCCAAGAGTCTGATGAATAGTACAATTTATATATATACAACTTCAAAGTGATACGGTCAGGCTAGCTTTTCGTTAATTGCAGTAATAACCAACTATAAATAGGCCTAGTCTAATTAGCATCGACAAATACAGTGTATAAATTATATTGCGAGTGTAGCAGTGTATATTGCGAGTGTACATACATATCATCGCGATATGTTCTATATCGTAATGAACATTAATGAACACTGGAACATGTTGGCCCAGTGGGCCTTGTAAGATTTGCTCAAAAGAGAAACAGATATATTGGAACAGACAGAGGGCAGGCCCTTCAACAAAATGTGCACACAGTTCCCACAACCCAGACAGTGTCCAGATGATCGTATTTTGTCAAGTTTGTAAACAAAAATACAGTATCCCCACAATGTATACACATTAACTACCGAGCGACATACTAAAAATAAATTTGCCATCAATGTATACTGTACGGATGCTGAGAGTATTAATCACATAACAAATAATATTTTGTTCACATCAGACATTGTACATCAATTGACTTATCACCTCAGACAGGCTGGACCTGAATTGTAACGTTGTATCACTAACTCTAACTCCTTGATGTCTGTAATGATTCCACATTCTGTGGTTCTGCCAGATCAAATTTAAATAGATACAGTGATATCAAGGACTGCCCAAAAAACGTTTTCCACTGAACTAATGAAGAAGCAGCAAGGTGATTCATTTAATATGTGTACGTCACTCATTCAGTCTGCATATTATAGTAAAGTGCATCAGTACAACAAATCTTACCGTATTTTCCTTTATTTCTCCGGCCTTTCAAGGTAGTATCGACGATCGTCGATTGACAATGATATTGCTTCGTAATTACAGAAAAAAAGCAATTTTGCAACAGAGAGCATGTATTATGAAGTTACAATGGGCTCAATCTTCAGCAGAGTCAACTATTGATTCACCTCTTTCATCTCCACCTCTTGCATTCAATTCCTGTATCAATGAGATGAACGATCAGGGATTGCAATAAAATCTCCAGTATTAATTGAAAAAGGAAGCCTATTTGGAATTCAGGAGAATAAGGACGCAGTACAGTTTGTCTGTAATATTACTGTTTTGCACTTATCTCTATTTGATCAACAGGGAAACTCTGCTTCATTCACACCCAGAGACCTGCTTCTTAAGCTAAGCTGCCAACTTTCCCTCTCTGGCATTTCAAAATTAATCTCTGCATCAAATTCATCTGCCAAGGTAAATTAGTGCACTCGATGAGTCAACGGCCGGCATACAATGTAGATATATTTTTGCTTTATATTGCGAAAGCAGAGTAAGTCACAGTTGTATGGCCATTTTTTTAACATGCACCCAAGGAATCTCTGACTTTTCTTCCGATCATTTTGCAGGTGATTTCAACTGGAATGAACGCTATGCATATGAGTCCATCAGTCAATCTAAGTTGCTTAAACGTTGATTTATTGAGTGCAGTATGTTATATGATATAATATAGATGACCCTTTCTTTACCCACCTTCATATGGCAATTTCAGATTTGCAGAAGGTTTCTGAAATCAGCGTGTAGAAAACTAAATTTATAACATCTTGTATGAATAACTGAATGACTGAATATAACGATGTACCATGACACTTGCTCATCTTTACTTTCATTTGTATCGGTAGAGCTAGTCCTCACACATTTATAGAGCATGATACAAATTAGCATGCCACGGTCATTGCTGGCACCAATTTAGTTAACACCACCGCTAATAGGTACATAGTATAGTGTTGGAGTGGACTTTTCATGCTTACATTGTTTACCACATTATTATGGTTGTTTGCGTACATATTACCGTGGTCGCTCACATTACTCCATTTTAAATGATCTCCGAATTCAAAACTAAGCACTTGCGAGAATTACTGCAGGAGTCCCCTTGAAGATTATGATAATATCAGCGGTGGAACCAGGGTGCCTTCCCGAACTTTTTGAAATATGTTTGCATATGCATGGCGACTTCATCCTAACGGCCAACATCGACAGTTTTCCCCTACCAAACGCCAGCCCCCTGTGGTTAATCCTGGGTCCGCCACTGGACTAACTTCCCCATAAAACTCAGTTCTCAATTTGTATAAGACGAATCATGGTACGGTAGTGTATCTTCAAATATTCCCCCTCCTTTTGAAGTTAAATACAACTAATGCGTCTGATTTAACTTAAACTGAAACTGAACATTAACACCACATATTTAAGCCAATGAACTTACCCCTACCAGTGGTTACTACGTTAGAATACGCAGGTGTTATCACAGTTTATTTTCAGATGTCCCTAACTCAACTCGTAGATAAACGTTGCTCCCGTTGTATTATGTACCAATTTCGCTAATTGCAAACGACTTGGTCTAGTCCACTTCTTCCTATCACCGGCCATGAACAGAGCCGCTGGTAAGCTAAGTTTAATACCAAAATGGCGTCTGGCGAGAAGATATTTACGGGGGTTTTCTTACGGAATTGTTGGATATTACTTATATATCATTTGTCGATCTGAAAGGGGAAAGTGTTTTCTTTCTGCCTGATTATAAGTGTCCACCTCCTGTTAGCATATGATCAAGCAAGAACAGGTCACGGGTCAGATCTCCGATTGATATAAACTGGAAAAATAACGTTAAACGTATAGCTAATTAATGCTGTAACAAGATTGAAATTTTTGCAGAAATGAATATTTTATACCCTTTCTCAGTTTCGACAGAAGACGAAATTTCATTATGAGCCAATTCATTCAAACTTACCTAGACCTCGTGAACTCACGCATATCACGTGCGTCCGCGGAGGGAGGATTATAACTTACGGTACCAGCTCCCCAGTCCAAATCCTATTTCGTTAACATATCATCGGGCTAGTGTGTAGTGCCACGTAATGTGTCGCGATTAGCTCTGTTGGAGGACATAACTTCTAGCCATTAACCAGGGCATATTTAATACTGCCTATGTTAATTACGTTAATTACGTACCGTGCCGGTCACAACCCGGGGTGCACTGTAGTTAGATAGATACTTACAATCCCATTTACCAGCAAATGTGCCCTTATAAAGAAAGAACCTGAGCTCCAAAATCAAACAATGTCAAGTGTGTCTTCCATAGTTTGTCGATGACGTCATCGCCGCCATGACATCTGATATGGAATTTTGGGTGAGCAGCTCAGCGTCAAGGTCCGCGTGAACCGGTCAAGACGTCTCTGTTACAGATCTTGCCATCATCACAGCGAAATCCACTTCCCAGCACCAAAAAACCCTAGGCCTACGACGATCGGATTGTAAGTCAGCCACGAAATAAAACGCTGCATTAGACGAACATATGTATATACATAACGGTACTCCCTAATAAAAAAAAGTTTTGTAAGTAAGTCATGGAAGACTAAATATTTAATTACATTTATTTTCACTTGTAGGTTTAAATGGATTCCGTTGCTATATGGATGGTGAATATCAACCTCACCCAACCGCAAATGATTGTTTCGTACAGCTAGCTGGTGGTGTGTGCTATAATTAAACACTGCGTGCTGTGAGAACCTGTTTGTTCCGGGAAAATTTTGACGTCATCATTGAATGACGTCAAAGTCTATTCGTGTTCCACATCTGTCTCTTCGGTGATCATGTCCTTCAGAATTCACTCAGAAATGTGTTTTCTGACCGAAATTTAATAAGTCCCTTCCTTAAATTAATTACAGTCCTACAAAAGTCGTGACTTCAGTGCCCCTTTGATTCTCACATGCATCAAAGATGCATTGATTTTTTGATTTTTTGATTTTTTTGGGGGGGTGAGGGAGGGAGGATTTCTATGCAAACAGTGATAAAGGGATGACCGTGAATTACTGATTGTTGGTAAAATGGAAGAGAGTTGGTTTCAACGAGGCATACGAGAGCGTACAACAGATTAGACGGTGTAACCTGAACGATAGCGTGGAAGGTCAATGCAAACAGACCTTATTAAATGTATTGGTTCTATATATATAGAATAAACTCCTCTGTTCGCAGTATTCAGTCAGAATGAAACCATTGTCTTAGTTACTTATTCTGTGACATGGAAATGATTTGTGCAGTTTGATGTTTCCATTCATGCCAGAATATATCTTAGGCCTATTCCTAAACTATTTAAGGCTTCATCACATTTCAAAATCTCCTCCCTCGATGACATGTGATGCATATACTATGTATAAAATAAAACATCGATGGTGATACAGGAACCTTTCAAATATGTAGGTACCTGCACCCACCATTATGGACAGTACAATAGTAGCACAACTGCTACCTACGTAACACTGATCAGAATTCAATAAATCGGGTGGATTGTATAAGCTATGAATGAACGCCTCGGAGCATCGGTTTTTAATTTATATTTATACTAACGTTTAATATACATAACAAATAAATATAGCAAACATGTTTCGTATCCATCTCAGCTTGAATCTCAAATTCCCAACTTCATAATTGGATGACTTTTCCTAAAATGCATTGCGTAATAATAAAGGTTGGCATCATTTGCATGTATGTGTCAATGCCGGTTATATTCAGGTACAAGGATGTCTTCATTTCTTGTTTATACGTGTCATATATGCCCACAAATTGGCATTCCTAAATATTTCAAATAGTTCTCCTGTTAACTTAAATATGTGCAGATGTCACTACGTATAGCGATTTAAAATGATATATAAGGATGTTTCAATAAATATCTCTCTGAATTAACCGAAATCCTAAACCCACTTATCACGACTAATACCGTTGTGGAATCATAGCCGTAAACCAATTCGAGATATTCGACTATTCGACGTATCATTCGTTATCTATTTATCACCTTGCCGAATCGACACGCATCTTCAGATGTGGATATCACCTTGCCGAATCTTCAGACGTGGTAAAGCGAGTATCATTGCGTTTAAACAGCGAGTTTCCAGTGGATTCTCTATATCGACGAAACCTCACACGGAGGGAAAAAAACCTCTACATCGAACCGTATGTACTTTTATGTCAGATTAGGCAAGAGCCCATCGGCTCTCGGGAAGAAAAAAGAAAGATGGGCTTAACTTTACAAATCAAAAATAAAAATCACGCGGGCTTTTTTTTTTGGGTTTGTTACGGCCTCTACCATTAACAGTGTTTGACGATATATATATATATATATATACATATATACATACACCTATATTCTTCCTGGTTGAGTGAGGAATAAATTCACGCTGTCAGCTAGCAGCGTGTGTCATCATTATGTATGCCTTGGCCGTGGTAGCTTCGGGGTTTTTTTTTACTGCCCCAAAAAAGATCGCTGAACGAGACCTCTAAAAGTCAATAATATGCGTTAAATGTAGGTACTTATACAGGGGTTCATCTTGGTCCGATTAATTAAAGGATGAGGGAGGTCGTTCGGGATCGGCTCGCAACCAGAGTGCAGGATAAAGGGTAGGGACGGGATGGGAGTCACCCGAATAGGCCATAATGAGTAAATGAGTTACAGTGACGTCTGCAGTGACGTAAATACGCAGATCGCCCGGTAGCGGAACGGTTGCATATATAATTATTGGTCAAGGAAGTGAATGTTATACGCAAGACTACATAAAGCAAGAAAAACGGTTTTTACAAATGATAAAACAAAGGTAAACTTAAAGGTCTATTATGACGTAACTATGGGATGCCAACCAAGTATAACTAACAAACATTAGCATATAGATGGAATGTTACATAGTGTTGCTGTGATGCATTATGTCATTATTATATCCCACGAGAGATTGACATGTTGCCGGACTGGAATTTGTTAATATTCCGATCGAACCTTTGGATATTTGCCCATATTGATATACACACCCCTTTAATCAAACTAACATATGTGCATGGCTTTTGTTTCTTATAATTAGGCCTAATTAGCCTGTGATTATCAGTCTGGTTCGGTCTCGACAAGCGTGCTATCCCGTTAATCGTATATATGTCGGTATTCCACTCCGAACATTTAAATGAGCCAGAGAATGTACCTCTGGGATTTTGTGACAATATTTGCAATATTTTTCGTTTTTAGTGATTTTAGATGTCTGGACAAAAGTGAATTAGCGAACGTGGAGGACTCCTCGAAACAAAAGACACATATGATCCTATTATTATATTGTCAACTGAAATGTGTCCACTGAAATACGCAGTACAGAAAGATGAGAATATAATATTCAAAGAGAGGAGAATATAATAATACTATAGATAGAGAGAGAGGAGAATGTAATATTCAGAGATAAATAGGTAATAAGGCTCTAAGGAAAACATTTGTAGGCCAAATATGTTAATCATTCAGTTGGAATGTGTCGGACGCAATTACAAATAAACAAATATAAATATTACGGTTGGAGTGTCATATTGTATACTATGATGAAATCCTACACTCATTCTATATATTACACAAATTATCATACCAATTCGGAGAATAGAGGCATATAACATTGAATATTGATATTGCAGACGTTTACGTCTGGAATCTGACCGATGATAATGTGTACTGGTAGAAGTCCCCGTAACGACTACATACTGACGTGTGGGTTTCTTTGAATTAATCGATGAAGAGGTTGACTCTAGTTTCTCTATCGAATTGCATGATTTTGCCCTAGAGGGGTTTTTCTCTTCCGTCCTCGATAAACCGTGATGTTTCTTTTCCACTTATCTCTGATTGTAATTGAACTTACACAAGGGTAATTAATGGGAGCAGCAAAAATTAATTAATAACATAGAGCGTTCTACAGCGACTAATAAACTTAACATTGATCATAGAAACCCATGCGTTTGTTTCTAGTTAGATATATAGTGCATGGTTCATTTATTCATGGTAAAAGTTGAATACCATTTTTTCGGAACGGTACTAAACCTAATTATGACGTACGTGTCAATCGGTTTTAAAGAAAACCAAACCAAGAACGAACTTGGACCATTGGACGTAATGTATAACGTATGGCTCTGTTGATGGAAATACCCCCTCCCCCACCACCACCACCAGTAACCAGTGCTGGTCGTCCTTAACACCACATATACTACACATGGTCTTATCCATAAGGCGAGGAATGCTGTCTGTCATTGAGGGCTGAAAACATATCAGCCTGGACGTAGGAAGATCTTGGTTTTGAGGGTTGTTTTCACATTCACGTTGTTTGTTATCCAGTTACCTGGCTACATGCATGGCACAAAAGCTGGCCACTGCCGTGGATCCTATCTGGCCAATGTGTAAATTTATCTTGCCATTGCAGCGCATACTGGCCACTGCGATCACCTTACATCAACTGTTCAGTTGTCTTTGCGTTAATTTGCTGTATTTGCCGTTAACTGTCTTCAGTTTAGCAAGACTATGTAGCTGATATTTAAGCGCCGATATACTATATAATTATTTCTTTCTTTCTGCACAGTACGGGTTTGTGAACCACGCTTTGGAACTTCTCGTTCTCCGGAACTATGGGGAAGAGAAATGGGAAGAAATCAAGTAAGTAGTACGACATGAATGCCGTTCCTTATACCAGGAACCCTATACTGGAAATCCAGTGGATGTACAACCATCGCTCGTATGCCATCGAGTCCCTGGTCAATGCGAAGATCGGAATGGTTCATTGCGGGGGGAGGGGGATGTGGGGTTACATTTATCACATCAGTGACAGTATAGTTCGTGGTAGCTTCTGGAAGCCCGTTGACTGCCTCATTAATTTAATTTAAATGCAGCCAAGCTAGGTAGGCCTACTCAGTTTGGAGAATTTGCACTACTTTGACAATGTCATCGGGATTTTCGAATCAATAATATGGTCAATGTTATACCACACTCATTGCAGATTTCATTATTGTTGAGCCTGCTTTTGGAAATGCAGTTTTAGTGACTGAGGTTTAGTTTTATAGCTTAGTTTAGTTGACTTGAATCTCTCTCCCTTTCACTATTTTTCAACATACATCACTCGTGTCATGTTTGTTACGAGGCATGTACCTATACAACGTGCAACTATCATACGAATAAACAATCCAACTTCCTTTGATTTTACACGTCGAGCTATTGCACAGTGTGTTTCGTATAGGCACACTCAGGGACGTAGCCATGAATTTTCAAGGGGAGGAACATTTTTGGTGATTGATATGGAGGGAGGGATCTAAGGGGAGGAGGTGTCCCCCTCTCCTTTGCGAATATTTGAATAATTAAAGGTCCTCAGATGCAAGCGGATCAGAAAGGCACTGACTATGAAATAGCCTGCAAAATATAGGTTTTTAATATTTTTCGACACTGAAAGGCTGGAGGGGGAGCACTTGCTCCCCCCCCCCTGCGCCCCCTCTGGCTACGTCCTTGGGCACACTGTAGTTTTGGAGCCGAGGTATATGCGTTATTCCCGGTCGACGTTTCGTCTTAAATCACCGACAACTTAGCACTGCTGTTTGGCATGCGCATGTCGTCGGTTTCTTCAAGTCAATTAAAAACATATTTTCCTTGGAAGACTGTCTTAACTGACTTAACTGTCTTAACTGGTTGTGAAAACAATCGTTAAACTCTCAAGCAAAGTGACTGTATGTTCAAATTGATACGGTAATGGCGTGTCTTAACCCTGAAGACATGTTCATATCTAATTTATGAACCAAGCATTCTTTCCGTAAAATGTCTTCTTCTTCTTTCAAATCGCGTAGCAATCTCTGGATGCTTGAAATGAGATTAATGCAAGTGACTTAGTGCTCCAGAATTTATATACGAATGGTATAATTGTATATATACTAACGACACCAAACCACCGCTTGCTTTGTTCGGGTGGCGTGTGACTCCACATTAAAGGGAAGGTTAGACAGGAATATGTAAATTGTTCACTGTACAATATATAGGCTAGACTGATCTTCCGGTCAGAGGTCATCAGTAGTGACTACTATGATACTCATCTGTTAGGCCATCTCTGAAATGTACCAACTTGAAACTTGAAATACTTTATTCAGTTACGGTCAAGACATCTTCAGCTATACTTGGCTACAGAATGAGTGAAATTTAGGCCTAAAACAATACCTGTACCATGTATTTAATGTAAGTCAATAATGTAGAGACATTACTGTAGTGATCCGTGTGTTAGGCCTCACGGTATTTTCCCGTACCAGATTGACATACCCATTAAATATCCACATTCAGTGGCGCCCACGGGAACTACAGGGGGAGAAGGCAAGTAGAGTGTTTTCTTTGGGGGGCGCTTTGGTACCACGTCCTGGGCGAAGTGCCCCTCCCTCGATGGCGGACTCAAGATGGCATTTGAGGCGTGAGGTTTTTGTGGTTCCCTGCTGCCCCCCCCCCCCCTCCCCACCATTTGAAAATCCTAATGGAAATTGGTGCCATGAATGATGCAGAATATACATTAAATTTAGCCTGTGTTCTGTAGAGAGGGAACGTACGGTACAGGTTTAGGGTTTTTTTTTTGGGGGGGGGGAGGTTCAACGTACATTATGTACGGTCCTATCACCATACCACTGATATAAATATATGCCCGGTGTGTAGCCGACAATTATAACTTCATCCACGGCGCACGTGTGTCGTCTTAACATCGATTGGAAACAAAACAAAAAAGTCCCTTATATTTAACACATCACAAGTTAATAATGACGGCCGTAGTGCGAGCATTTTGCGGTATTTCAAAGATGCCTCCCAAGTAACAAGCATTGTGTCAACTACACATTGATTAAATCATGTAAAGCAGAATATGTCAATAATTGTGAATAGTTAAAATAGCCCAAAGGGGCGTCAATATTAAAAAAAAAAAAAACTTAAAATGACACAAACAAGTGGATTGTTTATAAAACTCTTATCAAAATATATGTATATAAAAAAACAATTAAATATCTCGATGGTTCTTTCTGTTTCTTGTTTGTCCCTGCGAGACATCTCGATGTAATAACACCTGTATGACGTCAGACTTAGGAAAGTCACCCGACTCTTCAAACTATAAAATAATGCTTGTTAATGTTGATATGTAGGTTATATACTTATGTTATAAACGTGACGTCAAGAGTGTGTTTTTTGGCAGAATTCCAGAACAGACACTATATGTTCCTTTTGAAATGAGATATATCGTTAGCTTAGGTTACATTATGTAGCTTTATTGTCAAACTATTCATCGGTCATTTCTTGTAATTCATAAGTCCAGCAAGCAAGAGCAAACTAAAGCGGGCATGTAAGAACAAGTATCCGACGTGGTTTAATTTCTCAATCCATAGTTCTAACAACCTTTTCCCCGAGTAAGTACAGTTAGAAAAAACAACATTGGCAGAACAGGCTCCCAAGATAGTCTGTACTTTTTTCCCTGTCATA
>JAODAG010315221.1:0-10177 GCA_027574785.1 Orphnurgus asper | reverse complement strand
TGACCAATAACAGAGGTGCGTCAATGGGCGTCGTATTTTAACGTTGCGTTACAAATCTAAAGCCATGCATCGAGTCTACGATGCACCACCTGCTTAATACGTTGTATAGCTAATACGTTGTTGCGTTGTAGTGCCTATGCCACCCTGCACTATCAATTTCTTGGCAATGGCACTCGACCGGGATGCGCCTCTCCCGAGGGTGGGGGTGGGGGGTCGCACGGTCCATCTGACAAGTCCATATTAAGGGAAAACATCTCAAGCGGGCTGTCAAAGCCACATTACAAGGGATGTAATTAACTCTTGGAGCAGTTCTCCCATAACGTGTAACGCAATCTCCGACTTGGGCGATCGGATCGAATCCAGTACATGGGACTGGGGGGGGGGGAGGGAAAGTGGTTCCAGCTACCACGTCCTCGTGACCCCAGACTCCCCTCTCCCCCGGGTCCTAAGCCAGCCTCATCCCTGACAGGTTTCCTCACCTCTTCAGCAGCTGCTGGTCGTTCCTCCGTCTCTCCTCCATCAGGCTCTGTTTGTAGTCTGCATCCGAGTGGCCGCTCGGAGGAGCATCGGCGACGGACCTTTGAAAAACACCGGACAACGAAGGAATAAATATGCAAACGAAGTCACCAATATGCAAATTAGTGTAACAAATAAAGAATGACACGTTATAGGCCTAGCCACTCGCCTATTTGTTTCGGGTATCGCTGCACGCCCTGTGCTCATAGCTACGGGCAAGTCAAACTCATATCTTGCGCCGAATGGTGTAAACCTGTCCTGCCTCGTCGTTGTGACAGTACCCCCCTTGCGTGCTGCCCATATTAAAAAATATTAAAAAAAAATACAAAGATGTCTTTATTACTTTGTGCCAACAGTGCTGTCGGATAGGTAGACAATGAATCCGTCCATCAAACAAAATTTATAGTAATAATTACCAGTTCTATTCAGACAAATATATAACAGGTACTCCCAATTTTTCTTTAAAAGAATACAACAAACAATGACACTTTTTTTTATAAAATTTGTTCTCAAAATCTAGAAATATTTCAGTTAAAAGACATGAACATGGCTAGAGGTTTGAAATCTGACATCCTTCTTTCAACCCTAGAGGTCAGCTTGCCTTATTTACCTTTGCTCCACATGGGTAGCCGGAGTGCCAGCAGAGGGGGGAGGAAGCGGGACTGATTCAACGTCTGCAGGCTGTTCCATTCCTTGTACGGAGGTCTCTGTCTTCGGTTCTCTGCCACCCTCCGTAGAGAGTACACTCTCGTTGTCCAGTTCTCCGTCGTCGACGTCCTTGGGGGAAGAAAGCGCAGCATTCGGTGATCGTTTAATTAGTATTTTTATCGATATACCTAGATGAAGATGCACTTCTGCCAACTTGGAGAAAAAGCGTTTCAGAATTAAAAATGATGACAAAATAGTGTGAAGAAAACGTCACTAAAATGAGCGGGTTATTGGAATAACGTTGTAGCACAAGGCATACAAAGTTTACATCATTTTAAGACTAAGTATTTGAGATACAGTCAAGCTTATTTCAAATAAATTTGTCATATATTTTTAATTGAGCTTACAATTCCCACCGGTGAGGATGCTTTCAAAGCTGGTGGAACTAGGCTGGTAACCTCTGCTAGTTGTGGGGGGGTCCGAGGACGGTCTCCAAACTGGGTGAAATACGGGATCGGTTCTTTCGTTATTTCTTGGAGAGTCTTCTGGAAATCGTGGTCGTCCAACAAGGCTCTGAGGGCAAAAGAATCAAAATGCAACGTCGGACTGGCTTCACGAGTAACTAGGGAGGAGTTCAAATGCTAATAACAGCATATCTCCATGGTTGACGTAGGGGAGGTCAATTGCTGGAACAGCCAAAATTTCTTTAATCAGTAAACTAGGCTTTCTGTGTCGTATGATTCTTTCATTGATTAACCTCCACCAGTCCTGGTTTGATATTATCACTTTCTCCATCAGAGCGGTCTCTTACGTACTCTTGCACTTCTTGTTATTCTTCTTGATGAGGGTGAGGTTGCTAACAGCAACCTGATAATATCTCAGTGAGCCACGATATTTCTCCCTGACTTAGAATGAATGTTTCCTAAACTGTTTCTTTACCTGATGATATTAGCTACTATTCCTTTGATCACATCCCCCTCTCCCTCAGAGAACCCATTCACCGCCTCTTCTTCTGATATGTCTTGCTCTTCCATCTGAACGGCTGTTTGTAATCGCTCTCTCATACACCTGGTTGATGTAAAATAAGAACATAAAGTGACTTCTTTTAGAGGAAATTACGATCGATATTGCATACGATGCTTTTTCCCTTCCAAAATCTTCAATAGGACAAGAAAAATCAAATAAAAAATGGCAAGATAAGACAAACTTCAACAAGACATGACAAGACACAAGACAAAGCAAGAATGTATAAACATGACAAGTCACAAGACATGACAAAGCAAGATAAGATAAAACAAGACAAGACACAAGACAAGACAAGACAAAGCAAGGTAAGACATGGCAAGACACCAGACAAAGCAAGATAATATAAAACATGACAAGACACAAGACATGACAAAGCAAGATAAGATAACACAAAACATGGCACAAGATAAGACAAAAACAAGGCAATACACAAGGCAAGAGACAATATAAGACAAACAAGGCAAGGCACAATGTAAGACAAACCAAGACATGATAAGACATGATATAAGACAAAACAAGACAAGATGAAAAATGGCATGAAAAACCACGACAAAAGAAGAATACAGCAGCCAGACACAAGAAAATACACAATATAAGACAAATCCAAGTCACGCCACAAGGCAAGAAAGATATTACACAAGAATATACAATAAGATACAAGGTAAGACAAAACAAGACATGAAACAAGATAAAAACAAAACAGGACAGGACACAATATAAGAAAAAACAAGACAAACAAGACAGAACAAACAAGACATACGGTCGATAAAACAAAACACTATCATTTGCGAAGTGTAGTTGAAACTACATAAAAAAAAATTATATTACCTATCAATATAGAATTGGCCGACTTCATTAGGGAAATTACTCTGGAATTCTGAAATATCCAGCGTCCTGCCGGTCACACCCATGTGGAGCACAAATGGGTCAGGGGGCGTCGGCTTCTCCCAGAGGCGGGAACCATTCTCCCTGTCACGGTCCTGCACCATCTGCATCTCCAACTCCTTATCGGTTCTGACGTTCTTTATCGGGGGCAGGGTGCTGTATTTCTTAAACTCATCCGGTGAGGGGGGGTTCTGTCTGCTCTCAGAGGCTTTGATGGTTCTGCAGAGACGCTCACGGTTGGCAGGCTGAATAATAATAATAATATTAAATATTAACCAATTAAAACAAGATATAATCTGGAATATTTGGAATTCATTCCCTTTGGATAATAGTGTGTATATCACTGTATATTCTGCACGCAATCGAAGGAACACTTTTCAAGGGGAAAACGAATTAGATACCTCTTGAAGGCATCCACTAACTGGGCCTCCAGCAAGCAAGATCCACAGCCTGCTAGCATCTGCCAGTATGGCTAATGTTGTTATTGACAGTAAGACAGTAAGACAGTAAGACAGTAGGAGAGTAAGACAGTAAGACAGTGGTGAAGATTCATCCGAAGAGTGGTGGCTATTTTACGGCAGGCAGGATGTATTTTACAACCAATGCCTCTGGCTGTAGGGCTTTTTTTTCTTTTTTTTAAAAGAATGAAGAGCTACCATCAAAATTTAATGAATCAGCAAAAAAAATAAAAATACTGGTCATCCAACTGGGGAAAAACAATTCGGCACTATAACGTCAAGACGTACAAAAGTATACAGTTGTCCGCATGATGTCATAATAGACTTAGTTCAAGTCCATTTCTTTTCTGCATAATTGCATCCCCCCCCGGGGTAATCGATTGGCCGGCCTGCATATCATAATATTTAATCTACAATGCTGGGTCTATTTCTCCTTTCAATTAGCTGCGCCTAGTTCCCGATTCGGGTCCGCGGGTGGACACAGGTTCGATTCCCAACTTATAGAACCAACGTTGAGCCCGGCCAACAGACTGCAAATCTGACCGACTCCGACTATACTGACACCACCAGCTGAAACCAGCTGAAACCAGTTGAAACCTGCAGCTAGATACAAGCAGTGGTTTCATAATAAATGGATTAAAATCCAACTCACTTTTATCGCGTTCTTATCCGTTAAGGTAAATTCGTACTCCTGTCTCTCTCTTTCCTTTTCCCACTCTTCCAGCTTGGCTTGGTACTCAGCCATGTCTTGTTCGTCAGCGACCTACAGAGGGCGAACAAAGTATCCTTTCTCGTTGTCTTTTTGTCCGGGGGTGGGAAGGGGGGAACCCAGACGACCTCACTTTATAGCCCACTAGTTTGATCAGGGGTGAAGGGTGAGCTTGGGGGAAAACTGGATGGAAAGGGGTAAAAGCGAGGGATCGTGGACACACCACTTCTCCCACGATCACCACCATACCATTAGGTTTATTCCTGGGAAGGACAAATCTCTGTCTATGTGGATAGACAGAGATTTGTCTGCAGTGAAAGTACATCCGTGGGGTTTTTATTATGATGCTCTTTCCCAGCAGTTATTAAACTGTATGTAATCAGTTCTTGACAGTTATTGCTAGCTCCGTGTAAGAAATTGTGTTTACAGCTAGCCCAATTAACTGTAATAACTAACAGTTACAATATCATCAAAATGCAAACTGGAGTGAAACATCATGACGCTACTCACTGCCATTAGTCATACCAGTACCACAACACCACACTCCGGGTACAATTCTGATTATTTGAAATGCAAGTATCTTAAATACTCCTGTTACTGCATTTAACTTGGGGGTTTAAGACTGACTGACCTACCTACATAACTAATCAAGCTAAGTAAACATCACAGCTAGACCTCTGCCATACTGACGATTTATCTAAATGAAGTCCGGTATCTCAATAACTATTCAATTTCTTCTGCCAAACCTAATTATTGCTACATTTCATGACTTCGTACCGGCGAAGCAGCTATTTCCCTCTGATGTTGTGGCCTTCACCGGGTAGTTTCTAGTTTAAAAATTTGTCAACATTAAAGCCACCAGCTGACGATACGAAGAGAGGTCGAATAATATTAACACGATGATGACCGCCATCGAAATAGGTTACCTCGCAGATGACATCAACGGCGTAGAAGCTGGGCTTCCCAATGGCTTTGAAACAGACCTTACATATACAAACCTCCCCGGGCTCTAACTTTGCAGAGGCGGGTTGGATGTCAATCACCTGTGGAAGAGAAAATAGGAAAGCAAATATATACGTTATGAAGACCAATAAAATGACCTGGAAAAAAGACTCACAGAATGGCCAAAAAAAGTCCAAAGAAGAACCATTAATATTTCCATAAAATGACCACAAAATGATCCATAAAAGATAATATTTCCATAAAATGACCCGCAAATGACCCATAAAAAATCACATAAAAGACCCAAAAATGGCCCAGGCCCATAATATTTACATAAAATTGCCCACACACTAAATAGCCCATGAAAGACCAACAAACAGATCCATAGAATTACCCATACCGGGTCGGTAGAGGACGCCGATGGGTCACTGACCTGTCCATCTGCTTCCGACGCAACGAACCACTCGAAGGAGACCGCATGGCTCGGGGAATTGTTCATGACGTAGACGACCCGGCGAGACCGGCTGAAGACAGGCATGTCGCCGAACGAGACCATCTCCCGACTGAGGTACACCAACTGGCCGGGGACGGGGCCTCTCTGGATGGCAGGGATGAGAGGGTCCACGTGGCCCGTGGCTGGAACCGGCCCGCCCGAGCTGTGACTGTTGTACCCGGTCCCAGAGAAGGTCACGAGGGTGATGTCGCCCCCAATGATATGGACGGGGACGCTGACCTACGATACGAGAAAAATGCCGTTTGGAGCCGTAATTGTCGACTTCGATCTGTAAGTTTTGGGCTCCGGTTATCATGGTAAGAAACATTAGTTTTGGCTTTGGTTATCATGCATGGTAACAAACATTACATATATTAGTTTTGGCTTTTGTTAATCATGGTAACAAACATTTTGTGTGTTAGTTTTGGTTATCATTGTAAGAAATATATATTAGTTTTGGCTTTGGTTATCATGGTAACAAACATAATGTATGCTAGTTTTGGGTTATCATGGTAAAAAAAATTGTTTGTTTTGGCTCAGACAATCATATAGATAGACAGACAGACATGGAGTCAGACAGACATGTAGTCAGACAGACATATGGTCAGACAGATAAACTTCAAGTTCAAATAGCTAAAGTCTTTATACTACAAACACTAGCACACTGATTAACAACGGATCTCAGAGGTCAAATCTATGAAATCTTATAGTGAAGGAATAACATGTACAATAGAAGTGGTTTACTTTACCGTGTAAGATTTAGCTTCAAACGGTGAGAATATCCACTCAACGTTAGCGGTTTTCCCGGGACATACCCTTCCTTTAGGGTTTAAGCAATCCAGGATCCTTTGGTCAAAGTTTTCCTGCAAAGACCGCAAGGCGAGAATAACTAACTTTCCTTGAGTTACGATGTTGCAAGATTCATCGACGCGTAACAAACAGTTTGAAAAGCTCATATCACAATCCTCTTCTTAAATAATCAGTTTTAGATGGATCAGTATGACTTGATTTATACGAGAACTGAGTGAGGGCAGCAGACGGTTTGTAAACTAAATTTGCAATAAAAATCGCTGCTATACTTTTCGCCCATCAGTTCGGTTTCCTTCACAGGCTGCTGTGATTTTTATTTATTCTTTTTATTTCTTTAATAAGTACATGATGCAATTGTCCACCAGCTATAGTAAAGCTATTAACATTCCAGAGAGACAGTTTTATGATCAATTTTAAGTACCAGAGAAACCACAACTTGCTTGGCAATAGCTCATGAACTGTAAATAGGTCAAAAGTTAAAAGTCACAAATGGAAGAATACTGCCTGCAGTCTGTTAGCAATCTTTGTATATCCAAGCTGTCAACGTACACAGCGGATCTCCTGCAGAATGGTCATTAAACCAGGGAAATTTATTTACCGACAGACTTTAATGACCCCATTTTTTTATGTTTTTGAATAAAAAGGAACAATTGGGCATGTTAAGGTTAAAACCTTGTGGCCTAACAGTTAAAGGGTAGGCAGGTGCAAGTAAAGGAACAATTGGGCATAGTATAAGATGGTTTAAAAACCTCATCGTCATTAAAGACTAGGCAGGGACATCCTATCACACTAAGTAAAGGAACAATTAGGCATAGTATAAGATGGTTTAAAAACCTCATCGTCATTAAAGACTAGACAGGGACATCCTACCACACTAAGTAAAGGAACAATTAGGTATAGTATAAGATGTTTTAAAAACCTCATCGTCATTAAAGACTAGGCAGGGGCATCCTACCGCACTAAAAAAACAATTGGGCATGTCAATGTTAAAAATCCTCATTGTCAGGAACATCCAGTATCCTGAAACTATCTTTTTACATTGATTTCACATTGCACTATAGTTCTTTGTCATGCATGCACAGTCATTCAAGTAGTAATATGTTTCACCGAAGGTCAATAGGAAATTTAATTAACCAAGAATATATTTTCCACAATTTTTTAAGGGCCTACACGTCAACCGGTTGCTGCTATAACTGAGGTATAAAAGACCTCACCTTTTGGAGGAGGTCCAGGGAAGTGAGGTCCAGGTAATATTCCAGGGGTAGAGCTCCTCCATTGTACAACTCGTAGGTCTGCCGGGGGTTAGTGGCGTTGCCGATGGGCACCGGCTCAAAGGTGTGCTCGTCGCTCGAATAGTGGACGTACTTCCGGTCCTCGTCGATGGTCACCCCGACAAAGTTCAACTGAGGGAGGCAAGCAGATCCGGGTGATTTATCACAACTGCACATAATTTGGTTATTTTGTCTTATCGTCGACACAATTTTTGTCGACGTTATTTGTAGACACATCGGTTCGACACGCAAAAAAAGTGCTCGACAAAAGTCGGTCGACGCAAAAGCTTACGGAGATGAAACGCTACCATCCAATGGAATGTTCCGTTAAACATCATTGTTGACACATTTTGTCGACATAATTTGTCGACACAATTGGTCTACACAAATTTGTCGACACATTGGTTGACACAAAAAAGTGGTCTACACAAAACGCTACCGTCCAATGGAATCTTCTTTAACATCATGGCAAGATATACAAAGAAATTAGACAAAATTTCAAAAGGTGGCAAATAGTTAAGAACGTCTTTCGTTTGGGCCAAGCTGTTGTACATAGCATGAAGCAACTGCTCCAGTTAGCTTTGGCAAAACCTTCTAGAGAGAGTTTTTATGACCAATTTAAGCATGATGATGGAGACCACAACTTAGCACCAAGGAAACCACAACGACTTAGCCCCTTTCAGTTGGCATTGCTCAGGGACTGTAAATAGTTCTGTGAAAGTCACAAATGGAAGAAAACTGCCTAAATCAAGGGAAATTTATTACTGGGGTAGGTTTTAATGATCGCAGGGTTTATGTTTCGGACTTTATATTTAGTGTTACGGACTGGGGTCTGGCTGGGTATGTTCACCAAATTGAAAGTAAACTAAACGTTTTAATAAAATTCTGAATCCTTATTTCAGAATATTCTGAATACTTCCAACCACAATACATCCAAGTTTTAATTATTATTAAGTTCTATTGCCAGTTTTCCATGCTGTTTCCTTCAAATTGTGAAAACAAATTTGCACGTTTTGAAGGCCCTTTTTCCATTTCTACCATTTTTCGATAGAAGAAGAGATTACGACTTTTGCCTACCGATACCGAACTAGAGGGATGGAACTTACCAAAATTTCTCTTCCCCTCGAAACTTTGAACAAGACCGGCAGGCGATCGGTGCCGGCAAAGTCATGTCTGTAGCTGAAGGAGACGGCCTGCTGTTGACCCGGGGTCAACTGACCACGGCTCGGCTCTACCATAAACAGTTTGTTATCCATCACTCGCATCTGTACGGTCGAAACGATAATAAAACGAAAGAGATTTTTAATTATTCACACAAAAAAAATGCAAATTGCAATACTTTTGTTAATCTGTTAATTAACCCTTAACTGCAGTGCTCGATGGTGCACGACCGGTATCTTAGACCTGTTCATATGTGTAACCCACCGGTATATCTTAGACCTGTTCATATGTGTAGCCCACCGGTATATCTTAGACCTGTTCATATGTGTAGCCTCCAATACTTTGCAGTGCGAGCCAACGGTGTACGGAAAATTTAAATCCGTAGTTTATTTTGATGGTCTCATGTCTGGGTAAGCAGCGCAGTGTCAAGCTCTGGGGACACCACCAAAGACCACTTTCGTGACGGCTCTCACCAGGCACCCGAATGAAATATTTACCGCCACAAATGCCGGAGGTTAAGCCAGAAGAGGGTCAGCGCACTTATGTAATCCCCCAACTAAATTTGTATACACAGGGATTCATGCATATTTGTCAAACTTAAATGAAAGCGTAATTCAAACTCACCAAAATGACGCAATTTATGAGGCTGAAATTTGTGGCGATTATAATTTTCAAAATAGCATCCCCCCGACTCCTCAGTAATATATTCAGGAAAGATACAGTTTAGTGTAATCTTCAATGGTTGCATAGGAAATTTAAAGCAAATTTCTTGACATTATTGGGGAAAAAAAAGTGAGAAATTAAAGCAGGGTCGGTAGGTAATACAACCCTCGTGAGTTACCTCGTGAAGTTCTTCCGTGTCAAATTCACCGGTCTCCGCCCAGTATTCCAATTCCAAGTGCATGTCCGTCGGAAACAGGAAGGACCTGACAGGAATGAAGAAAACCACCACACATCAACCAAACATCGGCTCTCATAACAAAGAAATAAACGCATGTCAAATATGCATGTATATGCATGAGAAAATTGAATGGCAACAGTGAAACGGAAAATCCCGGCTTCGAAAATTATAGCATCTATGTAACCGATGATTTCAGTCAAAATCAGCGGAATCACCTTCTTTCTGACGACCAGAGACCATTAACTATACCCACAAGGGCTGCCTCCACTTAATTTGTAACCAAAGATGAGCTGTACTGACCAGTACCTGTGACCCTGCGAACAATTTGTTGTTATTGTCAAGACAAGTCATCGGAGT
>JAODAG010315210.1:0-12175 GCA_027574785.1 Orphnurgus asper | reverse complement strand
TGTATGCAAAGGGAGTTAGTTGTACAGGCCATGATCAGTAAGTAGTTAATCTGTGTCATAACTGCTGCTGTTTTTTTTAATATTTTTGTATTACTTTTTTTTTACTAGGTGTGATAATCCTTTATCATAAACTATGAAGTGTCATACTTGTGGACCTTCTAGCCTGATCTGGGAATGGGCAGGTCGGGTTAAGTTTGCTGCATCACTCTAAGGGCTGTTGTGCCCTAATGGCCACTAACTTTGTATAGGATGTAAGTGCAATTTAGTTGGGCTTTTCACCGCCAATAGTCTGCATCCTGAATTCTTCCAAAATCGTAATTCTGGCACAAACGTTGGGTAATTTAACGAGTATCCCCAAGCTACAGTATGACACAAATGAAATACACCCTACAGTACAACATTTGGCTGCTTCTTTAGAGTACATACTTCAAAATCAGCTTGATCCAGGACTTTCTGTTCAATAGTTGTGTAAAACGACACCCACCAGCTTTTAAAGCAGGACTTGTAGGTTTCTTTTACTGTAGGAACAGGCCTAATGAACATTGCTGCTGACATATATGCCTTAATTGTCACTTGCACTGTCCGTACAGTACATGAGCCTGCAATAATGAGTACTGCAGTCGAATAGACGTACAAGTACCATCTGGCTCGGGGTTGCACAGTATGGTGCTCAATGTGGGCTATGGCAGGCTGTATGAAAGATGAGGGAAAGAAAGTATATATGTACTTTAATTAACATCATTCACAATACAAAGTAGAACAATTCATAGACCAATATTCTAGTATTGAGACTAACAATTGAGACAACGAATTACTTCAGCAAAACATCTGTAAAATTCTACGATTTGCCACATCTATTTTCCTTTTTTGGCGTATCATAGTATTCCTAAATCGAACGCTAACATTCCAGCACATATGGCAGAAATACCACGGCACACAGAGAATACGAATGGAATGGTGAAATGTTGTCACAATTTGCACCATTTTAGTCCTAGAAACATAACAACTTCTGTCAGTGTTTCATCCACAGAGCTCTGTAGAACAGCACATTTGCAACATACAATGTTGAGGCAAAGGACAGGGGATACAGTACTCCTATGGTATGCAGACACATGCCCCTACAGTAGACATCTCTATGGCTAGGTGGAATATTCTCTGGATTTGAATGACTGTTATAGTACAGAGATTGGGAAAGTGGGATAAGGAGGAAACGCTACTAAGTGAACACTCAATCTAGGCAAATTTTTGTATAATCCAGTCTGGTAAGGAGTACCTTAATGGTACAGTAATCTGGCTGCTCTGTTGATATTAAAGAGGTGGGTATAGTAGCAGGAAGTATGAAAATGCTGATGACCAGTAGTTTATCAAGTAGGTTCATTCAATATACTTCAAACATTAACATTCCTGGCCTTTGTTTAGAGTACATCTATACTGTACATACTGACAATAGTACCAAAAAGGCAAATCCTATCTATTGACAGTCCCATTTCAACTCAACTCAATCAGTTTTGTAAAGCAAAATGGAAGCTTCTAGCTGCATGCACATGCAAAATAATCATGAGACTCAGCAACAATTTTGATGCTTTAATCACCAATATATAAAGCAATTCATATTAATTACCTTGCAATATTCGGGAGACGATACAGTAGGAATAATACACAATGAGGAGACTGTGTAGTTTGCATTTCAGCTAATACACGTGCCAAAAACAAGCATGATCCTTTTATTCATGGAAACTGTTTGTGGTAAATATGCAGTCAACTAATATCACTAATTCTGAACCAGGTGTCCAGGTCTACATACTTATTTAACCAAGTCTGAAGATAATCGGAAGTATGGTTGTAGGGTAGTTCATTGATGTTAGAAAGCCCCTTGGGATCATACGTGTGTATGGTTTTTGTGGATGAAGACAATAAATGAAGGCACTAAATAACCCTCTATTCAACCAATGTTCACTGATGTTAAAGAGGCAGGCATATTAAACTATCCATCCGATCCTGCTCCTGGATTAAAAGTCAAAAACCAATTAACCTGATATCAGATTCGTACAGGTATCATCCACACTTTTCTCTCTCAGCTAAAATGTAAAAAGCAATAAATAAAAGAAATAAATTTATACCCTGTGAGCCAAGATTGTAAATACCTGGATACAAGAGAGATTGTTATGACTGTCTTATTCTTGCTGTGGTACAGAGTTGGAAAACCTACAAGAAACTACATGTAAACTGCTCTATGAAAAATAAACCAATTCCAGCTCTGTTACTCTACTGTACAGTGTTTACAGAGTGAGCCAACGATAGAGTTCTCCATCTCTGTGACAGAAGTGAGTTTACCTCGATCATTTAGAACTCTCCCAAAGACCAAGGGCAATGAGAGCAACCTGCTCTTCTCCACTGCATTGTAGCTGTACGGAGCAAAGTACCGTGAAACAATTGAGACCCAATTAATAAACTCACTGAAATTTAAACCAAATCACTAAACACCACGGAAGACCAAACTCATCGCCACTGTAATGTAAAGAACAGCTAGGATGAACAATTCATCCCTGCAGATTGAACCGGGAACTTATATGTGTCAAGTTCGTAGAGGTGGTTACCTTGATGAGTTTCCATCCATGGTAAGGTGGGCAAGTAGAATGGCATAAAATCTGTATTTGTACAGTATAACAAGCCTTCACTTGATGAAATACCAATGTTAACTTACTGAATAACTGCTTTTTATAGAAGAGCCGCCCAAGAAAGAACCTGGGCTCTAAAACGAAACAATGGCATAGTTCATTTCCCAAGATTTGGATTATTCAAAACACAACAGCAATCCTGCTGAATTCAGAATGATAGCTCTTTTGGTTTAATTATATCTCAGGGAATGAGTTATATCTCAGGGTTTGTAAAACTAGGTGAAGTTTCTTTGGTTAGTTCGTAAAACTTAGTAGCACTAGCAGTTGCACGTGTTAGCGATACTTGATCTCTAAAATCGCCATCATTCTTTAAACGTCTAACAAAAACATTTAAAAACAACTATAATTTATATAGGCCTACTTCATAATGGTGTCAATGGAGTACATAAACATTAATTGAACTGCAGCTGCATGACCAGGCTAAAACTTACTTTGTCAGATAGACACTGAAAAAAGAACAACACTTTTCATCACATTTTTGTTTTTACTATAACAAAGTAAAACATTCAACGATAACTTGATTCTCTTCTGCAGTGCCCCATAAGTTCGGGGGTAAGGCTAGTAATATACTACTGGGTACTAGTAGTAGTATCTACATACAAAATGTACCTAGGCCTACCCTAGCATATATTTGACTTTGAGGTAGCATGAAGTACTACCGTGCCAGTTGTCCCAGAAATGTAGCCTAGGTTAACAAGTAACACTGCAGCAGCAGTCTTGAAATGCACAATTATTAATTTCCATTGGAACTAGTACTAGCATATTAGTGTACTACCGTACAGTAGGCTACGCCAACTTTTTTAATAGGCCTAGGCTAATGTTAATTATTATTGTTACTTAGGCTACAGTAAAAGCTAAAATAGTTAATTGGAACTCTAGCCTCGATCTATTACTGTGAACTAATTTAGCTCGATTGCTCGAAAGCTAAACTTACCAACTGATCGGTACCCCATGACAGCTATTTTACGGTCCTTGGAGGTCATGATTGATGGATGCTTTGTGAATTGGCTAAGTTTGTCTGTCCAGGCAACTCGAACTTTGTTCGGAACTCGGCGGAGAAGACGATCATGGACTTGTGTTCGCTCAACATTCGAAGAATATCAGCTGAGTTTGGCCGAAAAGGAGGGACAAAGGTAGGTATTTATTTACAATGCAGTATTTGCCGCTGAGTTTTAGTTCATTGTTTTGGTCTTGGAAAATTTTCGGATTTTGAGTGGGGGGCACATTACCAATACCATTTAATGGCATTAATACTTATAGCTACTAGACTACTACCGGTATTACCACCAATAGGCAATACCCTGTACGCTGCAGCTGCGTACAGTTTCACAATACTGCGCCATACTAATGTATAATGTTACTTGTTAATGTTAATGTTGATCATAATCATGTATTTAACAATCCATGCGCACGCAAGTTAGTACTAACTTTGGCCCGCCGTACTACAACAAGCTGACGGAGGAAGTGCAATAAATTGGCAATTGAATAATACCAAAAAATGTAAGAAAAATAAAAACTAACGACTGAGGGTAATTTTTAAATTTTAAACAAAATTCTTCATATAAAATCAGATTTGTTTTTTCTTCTTCAACATTTTCCTTGCAGTATGACGTTAAAATAATATTTTAGTTAGTCGAACGAGGATTCAAGATGTCAGCTACCATGAAACTTGGTAATCGATGCATGAAACATAGTGAAACGTGAAATGATGATAAATACAGACTAATAGCTGATACTGTGATACTGGTGGTAGTATTAGGCAACATCAAAAGTAAGTTTTCACCTTTTGACCTGTTAAATCGTTAGATACTGGCTCAGTGAGTGACACTGCTTCTGTACATCAGCAGGCTTTCAAACCTCTTGAATCTGTATTAACTTTTGTTAAATTATATGATGTAGTACTACTAATAGTAGTACTACTAGTACGACACAGTAGTCTTGGATTTCAAATAAGTTAGTAATCACTAATTGTTATAATCTGTGTAATAACAGTGTAAGTACTAACTACTATAACAGCAGTGCTTTGTAAGTGCGAGAATTAATTTCCAAGGTCTTCATTGTATTTATTGCTAAACTTAACAGTTACCAGACAATGTAAAAATATGTTATCTGTCTTGTGCTACACTGTGGGAGTGGGAGGTGTGAGACTTGATTAATGACCATTCTGCATGTGTGATGACAGCGTAGCTAAACAAAGAACGCTCATAGGCTGCAGGCAGTATTCTTCCCTGTACTGTACTTAAAATTGGTCATACAACTGTCTCTCTAGAAGGTTAATGGCTTTACCAAAAGCTAGTGGAGCAGTCGCATTATGTATTTAAGCACATTGACTGGGACATGTCCATTGGGACTGGTCCATTACTAGTCCTTGAGTTAAACAGCTGTTACTGTGTTTTGTCAGTTTTTACAGTTCATAGTTGACTGCTGTGGATGTTACCCCTCAGAACTGGGATCCCGCTAAACCTGGCCGGGGACATGTCACAATGGGTTCACGGAAGCTTCTCTTAAAGTGGAGTAAGATCATTGCTCAGTGTCGTACCAATCGTAGCTTTTCTTCAAGTCGCGTGGCGTCGCCGAGAAGGAGCAATGACGACCATGAGAGATTACTTCCTGGACGCAGATGCACCGAAGAGTCCAAACTAAAGTTTTCTACCTCCTGCACTCTTCAGAATGAGAAGAAAGTCGGCCTGTTTCTATTCGGAAAACCTCCAAAGCCTAATTTAGATGCTGGAAAACCATTCTCGGAGGTGGATATAGATTTTCTGGACCCTATGTCGCGTGAAATATTAGAGAAACTCCACGAGGCAGAGAGACCGGAGGATGTTTTGGACATTTGTCAAGCAAACAGACAATTTATGACAGACATCCATACAAGTCGGGCTTTGCAGCAGCTGGCTGAAGCGTGGGCCCTTCAGTCAGATAACGTTCCCGCGGTCACTGGTAGCCGGCAGTGCATGATCGCATCACAGCCGCTTTTTCGAGAACTTTGCGTAATGTGTCTCCGGGATGCTCAGCACATGGATGACTTCACCTTTCTGGTAAGTCTGAGGTCACTGTTGGCGATCGGTATTCCAGAGAACAGTGTTCTCATTCACACCCTGCTGACTCATTCTCAATATAGACTGAACGAAATGACGCCCTCAAGTTTGGCGATCCTCTGTCAAATCGTGAAGCAACTGCAGCTGACCACTGAGCTGTCCCAGGCTCTCCAGAAGGCCCTGGTCTTGATGATCCCACGCAGGATTTTTAGGGCCGACAGCACGTGGCAGTGTCTCGCCTATCTACAAACGGCAGCAAGCAAGCTCTCCTCCAGAGACCGAGTACGACTGCTGCACAGACTGGTAGCGTTGCTCGAACTGGATCCATCGATCACGCCGCGGGACTGCTGTGAGATTGTTTCTACGCTGAAATCTTCGCACTTCCAATCTAGGGAAACTTTGACTGCAGTCTGTCGGCATTTGCACGCCGGTTACAAAGGCTTGTCCGATTCTGAGATATGCAGTCTGATGAGAGATCTAGGCTCATTTCGCTACCTCGATGTAGGTCTGCTGAAGACACTCAGCAACCACGTCAGCCGGTCCTTTGAAGAACTCGACAGCCGTTCTCTCTGCGACGTTTTCAACGGTTTGACCGCCGGGAGGTTTCACCATGCGGAACTGGCTAATTTAGGGTGCAGGTACGTCGTGGAGTCCTTCAGCGATCGGGACCTCACAGCTGAACTATCTCTCGTTGCGGCCCTCTCAAGGTATTTTACATTGTTGACTATAAGGCCGGATGAACTGGACGAGTTCATCCGACAGTCACGCAAGGCGTGCGAGCAGTTCTTCGTGGAAAACACAAACTCCACTATGGGAGAGATAATGGATGCACTCGACATCTCGTACAACCTCTGTATGTTGAGTGAATTTAGGTCTCCATGTATTAGACAGAATTTTGAAGCAAGAGCCAGTAAATATCTCCTGCTGGATAGTCTCAGTGAGTATGATTTTCATTGTGTGTGAAGGTCGGCGACCTGCACATCGTACAGTACTATGACACAAATTGTACACTTGAATGGTATACTTCATGTAACATCATCTCATGTATTGGCATTTACTTCATGTGACTAGTGTATACACATGTATGTAGATACTAGCCTACACCCTAACTTATACACACTCATGTGTGTATCCTATAGTTTAGGTGGTCTTACTGTACATGCAGTATTTACCCAAATGCATGTGTATGTATAGACTAGAGAAAGGGATATTGTATCTACATACATATATATCTATATACTATAGTTGAGGTGGTCTTACATGAAGTACATACCATATAAATGAGCATACAGTCAGAAAACTTATTGTTAGGATTAGCGTTAACCATTTTAACTTTCAAAACAATTAGATCGACTGTTTTAAGTTCATTGAAGATCCCGTTTAATGTATGTTTAATGTTCAATTAATTGACATGGTGGAGAAATTGAGAGTATACTTATATTCTCATCAGATTTGTATTCATCTAGGTTTTGTTTCACCAAACACTGTTTTCCACACTAGTTCTTCCAGTCTGCCTTAAACAGTTTGATCTTTCCCACCAATACCATGTTGTAACCATGTGACCTACAGACATAATTTTTACGAAACCTAAAGTTATAATATACACCAAATATTGCAATCACAATCAACCTGTGATAGTGCCATTTGGTAACCTTTTAAGCACTGTACCCCCCTCTCCTATGTCCGGACCAGCACCCTCTTCACATTCTTTACCATCTACCAACACCTTGCTCGTACGAATGAATTTGCAACACGTAACGGCATGTTACCCAAACGTCGATCTACAC
Source organism: Orphnurgus asper (assembly GCA_027574785.1). NCBI lineage: Eukaryota > Metazoa > Echinodermata > Holothuroidea > Elasipodida > Deimatidae > Orphnurgus > Orphnurgus asper. The sequence continues at coordinate 4,672 of JAODAG010315210.1, read as the reverse complement.
TAGAACCCTTGTTATCGCTATGCAACGAATTCCGCCAATAAGAAAATTACGTGAATGGAAATAACTGATGATTCCATACGTTAATCACATATGGTTTCGACATCACATACTAGAAACATTATATACACTCGCATTTTTTATTCATTCAGGAAACTGCCAAATTTGTAAGTGTTGCTGGTACTTCTGTTACATGTTCATGATAATTTGTATGTCACTTGTTTGTTCAAAGCGTACTATTTCTTCCCGTATAAACCCCTCTTGACGGATGAGGTGATTTTATTGTTTGTTGCTATCCCGTGAGGAGGATTGCTACTGACGTTGAACGGTGCAGTAATTATCCTTGGGCAACTTGGGTGGCTATTCATGACTACGAGGATGACAAAGATGAAAACTACGGTAGCCAAAACGAACATAAGAATCAAATGACCAGGGCTGTCAGAATGACAACTTAGATGTTACCGAATGCTACTGTTACCACTTGCTGCTGAAGCTTATTACCTTTGTAAAACCATAAAAATGTGTCGCTGAGGTTGAATCCCATCATGCAGGTGCATCAAGTCAGTTTTCAAATGGCTTCGTGCCTACAAACGTTGCATCTTTGCCAGCAAATGAAAACTTCTTCCCGAAAGGTTTCTGTCGCAGATGTATCGTGTGGTGGACAGCCCCTGCGGTTAATTTTTGCGAGTATGTATTAACGTCTGTGACCCGGAGAGGTCGCGGCAAGAGAGAATCGTCTGACATTACCATCCATCACAGATCTATCTGAATTCTAATCTATGGTCGTATCTCTTTCTAGAAGTAAACAACTTGCAGAGAGTTCTTCAGCAAATAGCTACCCTCCGTTCTCTGGAGGGTATGTTTCAGCCTGATCTCGGCCGCCCAGATGAAGAAATCCACATAGAGCAACCTCTGCCGAATCCTTGGCAGGCGTCGCAGCACCACGACCACGGCATCGAGAAGAAACTCGCCCACGAGGCGCTGGCAGGCTTCGTCGCTCCATGCGACTTTAATGCGGATGTGCGGCTGCGCGGAGGTCTCAAAACGGGTGGGTGTTCTTTGTTGCATTTTGTTGTACCTCAAAGAGACAAATACCAAGACGATTATGAACGTTGCAATTAGCTGAAAAAACCTATTTACGAGTTTGACGACGAAGGACGAGAAAACATCGGCCATTGCTTCCGGAAGTCCTGAGAACTGGTGCGTCGGCTGTATGGCATGGCGTGTCGCATGGAACAATGTGGAGTGTAAGGTATCGTTGTTGTATAATTGTGTGATTGTCCAGTGAACATGTCAGTTGGAAACAATGGACTGACCATTTGCTCACAGGGTTGGATACTTTCCATCGTGCTACAGCAGTCACGGTGGATTTGCAAAATCCTTCTGGGATGTAATAGGGAGACCCAGGATTATGATCACTACATCTGTACATGTGTATGTTATAGGCTAGGGGGTAGGCTAGTATCTACATCAGTATGGATCCAGGATTTCCTGAATGGGATGGGGTGGGAGGCACTGGGAGGCACATGTTAGGAAGTGTCGGTAATATTACATCCTTTGGAGTTATGTGTATTGCTATGATATGGCATCTCGTTGAGACTTGTTGGTAATATTACATCTTTCGGAGCTACGTGCGTGGCTAGTATAAAATGTTGAAAACAAAATCAGTGGGGTTGGATGGTGTGGGAATCCCCAGCCTTTGTACACACATGTACACATATATTAGAGGTAGTCCTACTCGAAGTACATAACCGCTTTTGAATGTTCTTTGTTTCTGCCTTCAGATTTTGTTGTCTTACCATCACACTGGAGTGACCATCATAAGGCAGGGAATGAAGGGTAAGGCTGTTCCTTTTAGTTCCATTGCCGAAGGCTCAGGAACGTATGCAGTCAAGTGTGGATGCTTACGTGCACGTCTATTTTCTTGTGGTTTTACCTGTTCCCTGTTTCTCTAATTTTTGACACCAAAGGAAAACGGGGGCAGTGCCCCCACTACACTCTCTGGCTACGTCCATGTGCGTGGGTTTGTGTGAATGTGTATATGTAACGCTTGAGCTTGTATTGGCTCACGCGATAACTAAAGTGTGTTCTTGGATTGCTATTAAATTTGATGTGGTCATTCCCTCATGGCCAGAAGATGATCTCTGTTGGTTGTTTGGTTGTAGCCTCCATAACTGTTTGTCCGATTCTCTTCATGCTTGGTACAAAGGCGTCATCGGCATAACATACTAGGCCATGCAATTAATTTACTTCATTACTATTCATGAGGGGGAAGAGTCAAGAGGATATTCAGCAGCATTTGCTTGTAAACATGCTATCTCAGATAGATTTTATGTTTGGGACAATGGTCCTCCATAATGAGAAAATCCTGCCTATCGTTTTTGTGTCTCATTTCTTTCTAGTTTGTTCCATAATGAACCACATAATGAGGGCATGTTTTCTCTTCTAGTTATATCCATCATTTTCAACTTTTGGTCTTTGATGTAGTTATTGTTGTGTTTCTGATTACCCAGTTACACTTACAACTTCAAACTTGACCAAAATAATGAATTTTCCTGTTACGAAAAATTGTACAAAATGCTGAGAAGATTACACAACTGATGAAGCCAACCAGTTGTGATTCATTGGTCATTCATCACTCGGTAGTTTTGATTCCCGTAATATTAAAGAGGCTGTTGCTGTGCTCTCTAAGACATATTGGATCATGAGAGGGTTGTGAGTGTAGGCTGGAATAGGGTGGACTCAGCAGCAGGCTGGGTACAGGTGACCAAATGTTATAATGTTAGTAATCTTGGAAGACTTGGGAAGTATTTTGGGTTACTTACAATACATCCGAGAAGAAGTATACAGATATCTATCTAGTCTTTGGAAACCTCATGGTTTGTGGATCTTTTCTCCGTAGCAGTAACCTATGACAAATATTGGAATAGCTAATGGTATGGTAGAATAGAAAGACTAGACTTAAGATATAACGTGAGATCATTTGAATGCACTATAGTTAGAAGATCTTTGTTCAGCTGTAGATATTTTTCTTGAGAGGAGCTGGGTAAGGGGAGGGGGGGGGGCGGGGGTGATGGAGAAGTGAAATCTGGTTTTCTTTTTGCAGCTGAAACGTTATACTAACTGTGATACTTTGATCTGGTAGTTATTTGTAGGTATGGCTTGGCTTACCTTTGGTGATATTTCTTTTGCAGAGTGAAAATACATCTGGTAGTAATTTAAGTGCTGCGTATTGTTTACTCTTTTCTCGGTGACACCGAGTATATAAGTATAAATGTGAACATTTTATTTTAATGTTATTTCAGCCTAGCAATCAACATTCTTCCCAGGGAAGCACATGCAGTGAACATAGAGGGTCAGCTGATAGGACTGTACCATTTGAAAGATAGGATGTTGAAACATCTAGGTTACCAAACATTATGGGTAAGAAATGATTTTGAAAATCTTTTAAGACATTCTGTAAGTCAAAGTTGCAGATTAAGTTATATGAGATTTGTGTTTTTCAATTTTTTTCATTCTACCATACTAATATTAGGCTTAAGTGTTTGAAACTTTTTTAGATAGACTTGTCTGTTTTTTTTGTTGTATACAATTAATGACCAGTATACTTCTGTTTATACATAACTTCTCTGCAGTTTGAAGCCGACCGCCTAGCTGTAAAGGACACTGAGGGCAAGACGCCTCGGGGAGACGGAACTAATTACTTGAAAGAGACAATGCGACAAAGGGTGTGATATTACAGCCCACTAGCAGTGAGCGAGAAAATATGGTTGTTTTGCATTCAGATGTACGATTTTAATTTTACAATCAGATGGCCATAGGCGACTTCCGTTAGTTGTTTGAAACGACTCAGGACAAATATTCAGATATGTGCATATGCGGACTGCTGCGTGTGTATAAGGGTTAATCTCAATAAAACTATGGTTCTGGATTCTCCTGCTTTAAAATAACTACTATTTTATCGTATTTGGTTTTGGTACTCGACTAGGTTTCAAAGGGTATGCTCGGTGCATGCATCAGTCTTATGTCACCCTTTGCCCTACAACTATGAAAGGAGGAAACAAACGAAAGGAAAAATCATTGACATATGCCATTAAATTAAAATCAAGCAATATATTTATGAATATAAAAAAGAAGAGAAAAATGACAAAACTATTCTGGAAAAAAATGACCTTAAAAAACTGCACAATAGGATTTTCTTTCCCTTCATCATAGTCCACATTATTCTACAGTACAAAAGTGTATGCAAGAATCCAGTATAGAACCAAGAGGGCCGACTCAAGCCATCAAGGGGTCAGAATTAGGAGAAAACGTTCCATGCTGCTGGAGTCTTACCAATTTATTTAGTACGATATCTGTATATATGTAGTGATTTCATTGTTCTACACTGTAACATTCAAATATCTCTGGTAAATACATTTGATACAACCTAGATATTACTTTTCAAGCCATCTTTGCTGCAAGACTCCTAGTACATTTTGAATCCAAAGAAAGTGAAACGGTAGTCGTCAGTACTCAGTGTTACACCAATTATCCTGAACTCTCCATTAAAGGCTACAATAAACGTTGGAACGTATTTTTGGTAGTTATGCTTGGGATGGGGAGTGGCTGGGTGAGGTGGAAAGACCATTTTGCTGGAAGCTCACACCCTTCCTAGTGGTGGGGTGGGGGGAGG
>JAODAG010315189.1:0-12177 GCA_027574785.1 Orphnurgus asper | reverse complement strand
CTGGTCCGGGCCTGGGGGGGGGGGGGCGAGAAAGTTGACAATATTCGACATCCCTCATGCATGTAGGCGACCTACATTGTATTTTCTAAAAGAGAGGGGAACTCTCCCCCACTTTAGTCCCTCTCATTATGGCGCCCAAGCAACCTTTAGAGCCAAGGTTTAATTCCGTAGTGTTCAGCTTTCCCTCTCCCCACGATCGAAATGTCACCTCGGCATACTAGTGGAAGCACTAGCCTACAGTTATTCTTGGTTCCCTTGAACTCGGCCTCCACAGCGATTGCTACTTCCCTTCCCCTTCCCCCAGCCTGCTGGAAATTTCGTTAACGCTACGGCCATGAATTCTGTAAACTGGTCGTGGTCTTCAATTTTAAACTATACAGTGAGAGAACAGCACTGGCGACCGGACGAAGATTTAATTCCTTATAATATCTTTGATGTCAATTGTTAACGTAATGTCGATATAAGTTCACGTGTAAACTGTACTAATAATGAAATTCCAAATTCCAATTTGTAAAAATTGTTTCCTTTGTTGACAGTGACATTTGTATTCATTTCGTATTGATTAAATTCTTCGCAATTGTCTTCAGAATGGCGTAAAGAGAAAACTTTATCAATGATAGCGCAGCATTCGATCGTATTTATTAAATTAAGCTCTCCTTTGCTACAGTAAAAAAAAATAATGGTAGTAATTAACAAAGAATAAAAATTGAAACTGTAGAGTATAGTCTACTCAGCTTTGTAGTTGAAATTACATACTTATATAAATTAATTATTATCGTAGTGGCGTTGACTTGCTTTTATCTTACATATAGTGTCGCCAGCCTTTTAAGGTATCAGTCCAAAATCATAAAGTAAAACGTTTAAAATACACACAAGATTAAAAAGCAGTTGATGAGAAGACACCCGCCGCAGGGTCCTAGGCAGAATCCCGATATTTCTTTACCTTTGCTTCTTTTTCTTGGCAAAGGTAAGCAATTGATACATCTTGTTTAACGTCATAAGTCAGTAAAAGTCAAACAGATATATTAAACCTGGGAGATATAACTCCCCGATCAAACTGATTCACCCTTAAAGGAGCACGTCACGGAATCGAAGGTCGCTAGGCTAGGTGGAGGAGTTAGTTAATTTGTGATCTTGCTTGGTAATGTATTCAGATGTCCAATGTATGAATATGTTTTACACTTACATACAGAGGAGACTGTGTGAGTTGTGAGTAATACTTTGTATTGAGTATTATTCTGTTTAAACTAGAGAAAGCGTGAGGCGAGAACACATTCTCCACCAATCGCAGTGTCACCGAAACACAGTATAAGAAATAACAAAATAGAGACAGAGAGGAGAATATACAATATTATTTGTATATTTTCAACTCAAAGCACATCCTCTACAACTACGTCGAACGATCTTTGGTAACTTGGTGACATTTGCTGCGCGATTTTGCACTGGTGCCTTATTAGAGTATATATATAAATTCCTATGGGTTTTATTGGGGTCGTTTGGCGTGGGCCTTACTCCGGGTTCTACTCCGTGCCAGTTTGGCGATGACTATATATCCAGCAACTGTTAACTCGCCACATGAAACTCGCCCTTCGGCGGATGAACTAGGAAGCAAGCTGACATTTTCATTATAAAATGATTCTCTGAAGAGGCTCAAGTTAGGTATCTAGTATTTGACCCCTGTGAAACATTTGTTTTCCCTTTCGAACAAAGTTTTTGCGTGTATGTTTTGTGCCAATATTCATTTCCTTGTTTGCAATATTTTGCTACCTTGTAATTAGCTAATGACTTATTGTTTACGTCACTCCCAAATCAGGAGTTCTTTTGATAAGAATATTAGGCGTCCTTGAAAATATCACGACTCACGAAATAAAAAAGGCAAACATTATATTACGTAAGCGTAATAGGTTTTATCAGGAAATTAATCAACCAAATTATTGAAATTTTACATTACGTGTTATAAGCATAAGTTGAGATGAAAAACTGGATTTATATTGTGACATTGATATCGAGATGCGGGCGTCACCATTCACAATTACAATCCGCGCCCGAACTTCAGGTCGTACAAAGTATGTAATCGGTATTAATAGTTTACCACAATGGTGTCGTCCAAGAAGTTCTAACGTATTGACGGAGAGAGCTATTTTTTCCTTAGGATACCTCATAAAGTGACATGCAACAGACCATCCATTCCGTCCTACTCATGGGACCGCCAATAAACGTCCCCATCCGACGGAAGTAAGCGTACCCTTGATCTTCGACCAATTTCTGTGGCCGAGGGAGACGAGAGCAACATGTTCTACACCACTGTACCCGTTCTAAGCGAATTTATTGCGACACCCATGAAATAACCCGACGTAAATTCGTACCGAATTGACTAAACACCACGGAACACCGAACTCATCACAACAAGTTTGTGTTTTTAAATTATGAAAGTAATGCTACTGATCTAAGTATGTAATCAATCGAGAACATGATGTAGATGAGAAGTAAACTGGATCTCGGGTAATGGAATCATTTTCAATTACAACATTTAAGTTTGTTTTACAATAAAAAAAACTGACTTCAATTACACTATCTCAAAATTTCCCCAAAGAAAGAACTTTAGCTCTAAACCAAACATTACTACTTAACTTGGATTTTAAAACTTGATGTTTTGCTCGGTGATGGTTATACTGATCCGTAGTGCAACGGTGAAGTAGTTCTTTTCTGGTATGAAAAATAAAAATGAATTCTTAATTATACTGAAGTTTGCATAACCTCAGCTTCAAGTTATGTTGTTGTAGATATCGATATCAGATTATGTGGGCACCGAGCTAAAGGGCATTTACTGATTTAAAAGAAAACCCATCGAAGAAACTGTGCTATAAAAACCAAATAATGACAGCATATGTCATGGCAAAATCGCAAAACTGATCCATGGCTATAGTGCCACGTAATACGTACCGTAGCTCACGGATTTGTTGGAGTATAGCCCCGCCATTACCAGTGATGACAGTCCTTAACACGACAGATAATACAGATCATCTTAGCCAAAATGCTGAGAAACAGGAAACTGGTTTACCCTCGGATTTGATCGCAACAGACAAAACGAGACAACGTTTTATTCATAGTGGTGAGTTTCAGTGGAATGGTATAGAAGAAAATACCAAAATAAGAACATCGCTAGTAAACTATAATGTCGAATATTATAAAATGGGAATCTAAACTGGTTCTATTATATTGCATACTATGGGAATCTAAACGACATTGTTACTAAACTTGTTCTAGTATATTTCATACTATGGGAATCTAAACGACATTGGTACTAAACTTGTTCTTTTATTTTTCATATTATGGGAATCTAAACGACATTGCTAGTAACTTGTTCTATTATATTTCATACTATGGGTATCTAAACGACATTGCTACTAAACTGGTTTTATTATATTTCATACAATGGGAATCTAAACGACATTGTTACTACAGTTACTCTATTATATTTCATACTATTGGAATATAAACGACATTGCTACTAAACTGGTTCTATTATATTTCATATTATGGGAATCTAAACGACATTGCTACTAAACTTGTTCTATTATATTTCATACTATTGGAATCTAAACGACATTGCTACTAAACTTGTTCTATTATTGTTCATATTATGGGAATCTAAACGACATTGCTACTAAACTTGTACTATTATATTTCATACTATGGGAATCTAAACGACATCGCTACTAAACTGGTTTTATTATTTTTCATATTATGGGAATCTAAAAGACATTGATACTAAACTTGTTCTATTATATTTCATACTATGGGAATCTATACGACATTGACACGAAACTGGTTCTATTATATTTCATACTATGGGAATCTAAACGACATTGTTACTACACTTGTTCTACTGTATTTCATACTATTTGAATCTAAACGACATTGCTACTAAACTGGTTCTATTATATTTCATACTATGGGAATCTAAACGACAACGCTACTAAACTGGTTCTATTATATTTCATATTATGGAAATCTAAACGACAATGTTACTACACTTGTTCTATTATATTTCATACTATTGGAATCGTGGTCGTACCACACATGAGCAAAATATTACGTGTTATGCCCCTATGTGAGATACATACCAGGAGATGTTAAGAGCTATATACAATGAGCTGTTATGTGATGTAGATTTGGGAAACCTGTCATCCAGGAATGAACAATCCATGTGCACGAAATCCAAACGACGGCAGCATGTGCGAAGGGCCGACTTTCCAGTCCCAAATCTATTCGGACTGGGGACATGGAGATCATTGGGGCGAGTGTATTGTTACTGCACATGACCGAAAAGGCAGAGAAGCGATCTTAAAGATAGTGTAGTATTGCACGAGCCGTACATGTTATGTACAAAGAGCTTCGATATTTATACTTTGAATTGGCGTACTAATATTTTGTTTATTATGTTAGCACTCGACTTCACTACCTCAATGATCACGTTATCACGTTTATCAATTGATGTGATGAATCATAATTCATTACTTGGAACTATTCCTCTGTATACGGCTATGAAGTATAAAGTTGGAAACAGAATTATAAAGACTAAGCCCTCAGTAAGCGATTGAGTATGATCTGCAGGATGTGGGTTTACATGATTTTTGTGCGATTCACTCAAAATATGAACGAAATTATCGAGACAATGCCCCCTCTATTGAGCATGACCAACCGCTTGTGGGTGACGTCCTTTACTGTACTATTCACTCAGAATGTGAACAAAACTATCGAGAAAATGCCCCATCTAAGCAATTTATTGAGTATGATATCGGCCTATGTGTTGTGGTTTACATCGTTCTTGCTCCAGTCTGACTGGGTTTTTCTCGGAGATGGAAAATGTAGAACACGTATCCCTCGGTGACTTGTGAGGCCTTGTTTATTTACTCGTATATAACAAGCTTTTACTTATTTCCAATCACGTTTGGAAATGGACGGACAAGATTGAGAGTTCAGTGGTCTTACCAACGAACGAACAGGAAACACATAATCGTGAGATTACTATTAATTATACCAAAGACAAAACATATTGATCGATTAAGTTAATGGTCTTTGTCCATTTAGTGCTCGCTTGTCCAAATTGTCGTTTTTTTTAATTGTTTACATGATGAAAAGGGGACTCTTATCGGACGGATGACTGCGCATTGATGAGCCGCACATATGAATTGTACGTAACGTATATGATGATGATAATGATGATGACCTGCACGAAACTTTGCATACTCCAAAGGGATTTGGCCTCATTTGGCAATAATCCATTACGAAATATAGGTTATCTAAAGAACAACATTGTTTGATATAATCTGATTATAAACTCGAATTATGACTATTGTTTTCTATGTTTTGCTTGACATGAATGGGTGTTGGTATTATAATTGAAAATATTATGTCACTGCAATAAAGGTGTTTTTGAATAATTCTTTGTTCTACAACTTGAGGTAAAATATTAAATGTCAACCCAGTCATACATGTTTATGAATAATACCAAATACGTTAATTGTATTAATACTTAATGAAGTATATATCATATTTTTCAAATAATCCTCATTGCAATAATATACCAGTTCGCAACCTTAAGTTCCAGTTATCCATGTATAGCATTCTAGAAAGCAATAAGATACTGCTGCGCAACTGTAAGTTTTAACAATGATGGGATACGATGTGTTACATTCTTCAAAACAATAAGATACTGGTATCATCCAACTGTAAGTTCAAGCACGATGGGTTACCCATGTGTTGCATTCTTCTAAACAATAAGACACCGGTTGGCAACTGTAAGTACTAACACAAGGAGTCACCCATGCGTTACATTCTTCAAAGCAATAAGATACGTGATACCGGTACATGGGGAGTTACCCGTTGTTTGAAATTGCGCACAAGTGAGACTGCAACAAGTGACGTTTATAAATTGTATATGAACTAGATGTTTCGTTGAATTTCCTTATTCGAACTGCCACTGATGTAAACATTCCGATAAAGCGGTTTTGCTTTCCACGCCTGCTTGGCAACATAGAAGTTATTGATTGAGTTATTTCTAAAAATCACACACATATAGGCGACTATGATCTCCAATTTATTGTCGATCTCGACAAAGGTAGTAAAAGGTAGATTTGCCACAAAGTTTGAATTTAAATTTTGTCGATATCAGCAGCCCTCGGAACCCATTTTTTATTATTATTCTTCCCGATCAAAAGTTGTATCCGTCAGTCGGTGTGTTTCTGTCAACACGCCGTGTTTTGATTCATTCAGCACTAGCGTGGATGTTACCGGTTACTGGTAATCCGCGCGGTCGAATCACACTTTACATTCATTACTATTATACAGTTTTGGGGGGTCTTTCTCAGATCATTACTTCCACAGGGAAATTAACGAAATACGAAGATGTAAATGGGCCATTAGAGATGATATCCCACCCCTGTAGGGACGGCGTTTTGGAATTATTCTGTATTAGCGAAATAATATACAGTGGAAAGAATTTAGGTAATTAAAATACATTGCTTGGAAATGGCGCCCCCTTTTTGTTCCGGATCAATCATTTTTAAAGAGACATGTTGAATAGGATGAACAAAATGTGTTGCGCACGATACCTGAATAAGTTTTCGTTCAAACGAGAATGTGCCTTCGTTCTAGTTTTATCTATATATACTTCTATTTCGCTTGTTAGGCTATGTTGTTTATGAAGCATTATTTATATTTATTATAATTAGTATTATATATATATCATATTATTGACGACCTCAAACCTTAAACGTTGTTTATGTATAACAACTATCGCTTGTTCATTGCTTAGTTTTTAATGCTCGTACTTTGTTGCTTAGTTATTGGATTTCGGGACCGATTGAATATGTTCGTCTCAATGAACGTGTGACACTGTATACTCTTTACGTTGTTGAAATACCGTTGAAGACATGCGAAGTTTTACTATCTCCCTCGGATGTCTGGTTAAAATTCAAAGGACTTCGAATGCATCCCGGCTTTCGTAATAAATTAAATTGTTTCTCGCTATGACAGAAATGGAACCCCGTGTCACCAAACCCCCTCCCCTACCAACCCCCTCTCCCTCCGGCCGGATGTCAGCAGGTAACGAAATCTTCAGCGATATGAAACGATTTGTTCAACTCTTCATTTTCATTACTATTGTCTTTCTCTATGAGAATGTCCTGTGGCAATACCGTCCCTTAGTCAAGGTTACGCGACCCACCACCCGTGCCGAAAAGGATCACTGTATATAAAGGCACTGTAATATTGTGTAATATTGCATATAATATGCCGGTATGTTATAACACTCTAACACATGTTAAAAATGTCTGCTTACGGATGCCACCTTGTGTTAAAAGTTTGATTGCTCTTTCCTCAAACGACAAAACAATTGAGTCTGTGTAAATACAGCGAGAACGCTAGTACCGTAACCCACCAGACCGATGGAGTAGTGCAGCAATATCGTCAGCGATCTCCGGGTTTCCCCATATTTCTCCATACTTCTCTTTTTTGCTCCATTCTCATATTCACTTCTCGTAAACTCCTCAATCCATAGCAGAAATATGAACATTAAGCTATACTCTGTACTTTTGCGGTTCCTTAGAGGCATAGGCTATATATGCTTAACACCGTTCATTTAAATAGCATGTTAAAGCAGGAGAGGCTTTCGGCAGGGGTGGACCCACGTACACGGGTATCATCAGCGAGGGGGAAGTGTTCACTAAGCTATAAACAACGCTTCCATGGCCTTCAGACTTGGCAGCTCAATTAAAAAATGGACGACAAACGGCGAGTAACAGCGCAGTAAATAATCCCTCGTTTTAGCCGTTTCTGTTTTACGATGATTTCTGCTGCCTAATATGCTTGAAATAATAATAATAATAATAAAAATAATAATAATGATAATCCCTTAATTACTCACGGAACTCGAGTGTTATGAAGAGATTGCCGCATATTCAATAACAAAATGAAAGAAAGCCTTAGGCCTGATATTAAATTAACGCAGCTACTTGAGTTGGAATGGATTTGTATTTAGCACTCCGTTCATGCCATTGGGAATTTGCATGTAGCCTATCCTTAATTAACTTCCAAACTAAAATTTATGTAGGATGTGTGTGTGTACAAATAAACCACACGCACACACGTGCGTGTGGTTTATTTTGTATGTGATTAGCATGTGATTTGGTTCTTCCTCATCTGTCGTTCCAGTAATTAACAGCAAATTAGTTCAGCCTCAACAAACGTTTGTACATGATTCTCAAGTCAGTGTAAAGCCAATGAGCAGAGACTAAAAATTTGCGAGAATATTCCCTTTCTTCGTTTTTAGTGGTGTTAGACTGACATAATCCTAGGACAAAAAAAAATGATATTGAACACAATTTAGCGCAAATATACATAAATATATATAAACATATATAATATTTATATAAATTGTTGCTTTAAATACACTGCTTTAATTCGGTACTGCAAACACGAAAAACGTCGATCGATTTATTTTATCGTCAAGGACGCGAGAGACTTTCAAATAACTACGGTACTCAAACTAATATAAAGGAGGTTACAGTCGTATTTGGTTATATTGTTTTTTCTCCTCATGCGAAACGTCGTGTCTGTTTAAGTCTAATACTATATTACCTCGAAATTATTTCGGCCTTCAAATTCTACCGAACGTCTGTCTGCGAAGCTGTTATTCTAAAGAATGAAATAATGGATACTAACGAGCTCGACTCTGACTGCATGTGATCAAAGATAAACCGAAGCATTAACATAACCCCCTTACAACAGCAGTTACGGGGTAAATAATACTCTTACCTGGATTTATGATGCCACCTACCGAAATGATCGATTAATATTAAGTTACCAGGTTACGATATGTATCGGCGTTGCTGCAAGTGTCCTAGGCTAACTTTATTCTGGTTTGAAAAAAATTGTACCAGAATTGGACACATTGTTAACTTAATTGGGAGGTGCAATTTATACTTTATTTATCACTATAACAGTTCCCTGTTTAATTCAACATGGGTGATTAATTATGCAACGTTTTGAGTAGGTGGCATACAGTACGTTAGCAAACAGTGGATTAGAGCTATCACATAATAATAATCTACTATTCTCTCGTGTGTTTTTTAGTAGCATAACTGTTTGGTTTAAGAATGCCAGAATAGAAACATCTGTCTTCTGTTTTCAGGACCAACCTTTTGGTAGCAAGTAAACAGCATTGCTCACGTGATCTTGAGTTTTGATCCCGTAGTTTTACTACGGTTCTAATTAGTTCAAATAACGCAAGGACGTCACCGCAATTATAGCCGCCCCACTTAAGACTATAGTGTACGTATGACATATTGTATGGAGTATATAGTATGTCTTATGGTATGGATTATATAGTATTACATATTATATGGAGCAGATAGTATGGCATACGGTATCGTATAGTGTATGGATTATATATATAGTATGGCATATAGTATGTAGTATATCCGTGGAGTATACTGGTATAGGCCTATAGTATGAAGTATATACCGGTAGTAGCCTATATCTTATGGTATGGATTATACATTATTGTATATTGTATGAATTATATAGTATGGCATATAGTATGTAGTATATAATATGACATATAGGATGGACTATATAGTATTGCATATTGTATGGAGCCTATAGTATGGCATACCGTATAGTGTATGTATTATACAGTATGGCATACATAATAGTACTGTATGTAGTACCGGTATATTGTATGGAGAAAATATAATGTGGCTTTATTTTAGTATGAAGTATATAGTATGTCTCATGGTATGGATTATATAGTACCGGTATTGCATATTGTATGGATCCTATATTATGGCATACCATATAGTGTATGGATTATATAGTATGGCATATATATTATATAGTATAGCCTATAGTATGGCATATAGGATGGACTATCTTATAGTATGCAGCAGTCGTTTAAAAAATTTAAAAGGCTTTATAAACCCATAACGTTTCAATACAGATATACTAGATATGAGGTAACGACACCATCTCTGGTTTCGCATTAATTAAAGGAGCATTTCCGAGCCGTAAGGCAACTTTTTAAAGAAGATTAACTCAAATAAAAGTACAATGCATGCAATCTAGGTTTATATTTCCCAATATACAATGATCTAACAAAATAATTATTTATTAACTCTTCTTCACTTCCGATAAGTCTGGATTTTATTGCTTTTTTTTGCTCTCTTTCGCTTTAATTGAATTATGTGTTTGAACAAGGAATAACTTAAACACACGAACAAATAAAAATTAAATATGTTATAACATATATTACAGCCATGGGTGATTGTTGATGGCAATTACATGAACCGATATCGTGAGTATCTTCATGATGTGAATAAAAACAGATTTAAGACACTCTAAAAACATCATTTTCATGGTTTAATCTTTTAATATCATTATTTTAAGTTGCATAATTGTATTTTTCATTAACTGGTAGTTACATATTATTTACATATTGTACACACTTTACGTAATATACATAGTTTTCATATTTTAAACCATATAGTTAATACAAAATTTACATAGACTAAGTTTACATAGTTTATACTTGATATGTACGTGGAGTTCAATACAAAGCCTAATTGTTATTCGGTGAAAAGCGGTAGTTATTCAGTACAAATACATACCTCAAAAAATTACGATTAAATATCTGTAAATCAGTCGCAGATTGTGCTCTATAAGAAAATATAAAGTAAATAATATTACACTATATGCAATATTCAAATTTCATATAGAATAATTTTCAAATTAATAAAACATAAATAACAGTTATTAATTATTACTCAATTATAACACAATGTCAAATAAATAGAAACAATGAGAAATTTAATTTTCATCATCAGAGAAGCCGCGAAAAGTGAAGAAACAGAATGTGCATTCAGGGTCCCTATAATCTTTGTAAAATAGTGGGTGTTATCTATATATTTATATACCGGTAAATACGGTAACCCACGGTATTGCTTAATGGGGGGGGGGGGGCGTTATAACTTTTTACAGTAAGCAGCTTATTTAGTTTTACAGTAATAGCGCCACCGATTGATAATAGCAGCAAAATCATTTTTACTAGAGCCGTGGCACCGCCGCCATACTTTTAACAGCCAGTTTTTTTGTTGGTAGTAGCAAGATTTTGTTCAATTTACAGTAGCATCGCTTCTCGGCTTCCTTTGGGTTAATATCATATGTAGTACCCGTTGTGGTTAGGACGGCCCGCCACTGGTTAATGGTGGGGGGCATGTCTACCAACAGAGCCCATGCGCTACACTTTATGTGGCACTACACCACGCACCAATGATCTTTATAGCCTTAGCAGTCCAATCGAAATAGGACTCGGGCTTTGAATACAGTTGGTCCTGAGTTGGTTTTTGAAGCCGTGACGTCATATGGTGCCGTTTGCTTGGCTTAGATCCCAAGTTCTTTCTTGGGAGGGTTTTCTTTAAAAAAAAACAATTACAGTAGCATCGTCTACAGTTGGTATCGCTCGCTACACCACTCAATCAATCTTTTTTTGGTTGTTAGCCTGCCTCGACCGGAATGTGCTGGAGGTATTAATCCGGGGAGGGGGAAGGGTATGGGGCCCCCTCAGTCCTTCCAGGAAATTTTGCCGCAAATCTTAGACATGCAATAGTACTTGATAACCTTGATGAAATTGCCAACTTTATTCAACCCGGTAGGGCTATTCTGCGTCCAGTGTTGTAGTCACCGAGACCGGTCTCGAGACCGGTCTCGGCCCACCGTCTCGGACTCGGATTGTCCGGTCTTGGTCTCGGATGCAAATGACTCGGTCTTGGTCTCGGTCTCGGGTTCAAGGACTCGTGGTCTCGAACCCGAGACCTCAAAAAATAAAATAAGTTGCTAAATGTACACTTTCACAAAAGGTTTCGACTTTTGGGATCAATGTGAAGCTATGATGTCACATGTTTGTTCCAAGTTCACTGTTGGTCCAACTTCATAATTAATTTCTCGAACACTGCTTGTCGGAATCGAATGCAAATTTCACTGGGATGCTTAGAATCGTAACGACTGAACAAAAATGACCTCTGAAACTATTCTTTTAACATTAATAAGTTATGTTTACATAATCAACATAATTTATGTAATTTATGCATAGGCTACATGTACTTTTAAGTCAGCCTT
>JAODAG010315178.1:236-12177 GCA_027574785.1 Orphnurgus asper | reverse complement strand
GAACACATTTACCGATTTGTGGACTTCGTGACCACTGTCGCAAGTGCGGACATGGCAGCCCTTTTGGGTGGGGTCCACTGTAGGGTCCCTGGTGATGGAATACCAACATTTTGATCTCTGCAATCATGATTGCAGGTGTGTGTGTGTCACTTTGGCTTGTAAACACGGCAACTCCAGTATGGGACATGTTGGACTGAGGTCAAAGGTCAGATTTGGTGTATATTATTTGAGTGGGCGGCAGGGCTTAGGGGTAAAATTCGTAGTGTCAATTGAGGATCTCCATTTTTTTTTTCTCCAAACATTTTCATCAAACTTGGTCAATCTTGCAATGAATTTTGTATTCATGAAGAAGAAATCTAGCAGAATTAGCTTGTACACATGTGGTCTCAAGATACTTCAGATGGACTTTTATACTTGTAGATGGCCCCTATTTCATTTTGCATACTTAGCATGCATGCTAATGAGTGCCTGGGGGCCAAACGTAAAATTCTTTACAAAATGTTTTACACCTTCGCAAGGGGTAGCCGGACCTGGCAATAGGCAACATAACTGCATCGACGTGTACAAATTTTGTTTTAATTAATTTGCAATTCGTCGAGGGGGCAGATGTTATACTATCGAACCTATAAAAAGGAGTATTCTCGACCTATTTCTGGCCTTGCCCAGACCGGCGATGACAGCTAGTTGCTGAAGCTGTATATTGGAATGTAAATACCTGCTACATGAGCAAAAGGGAATCAAAATTAGAATAACAAATATTGGTTTCTGTAGTGGATTATATATATATATTGTAGGGAATGTGACAGCCCCAATTTCACTTTCAAATTGTTTTTGAGTTTCGGCTTCTTTGAATTTATGATATGTCCAGCATCAGCCGTGTTGAAATGATTTGCAGCGATTTTACTAGAAACGTCGATTTCAGTAATGTCAAAAGGGGTCAGGATTGTTATTCTTGCGGTGGTTGTTGTGAAGCGAGAGAGAAGATAACATCGATTGATCCATGTATTTTTGCATCAAAACATTTGCAATGGTCAAGCAGTTTTCATGCCAAGGAATTTGTAGGTGGGGGGAGGGGTACTGCATATCATGTTAATATTCTGAAGACTTAACGACTTATTATAACGAGGTACTTAAATTTGAGTGCAAAAAAATACAGATTTCCTACTCTGTGCTCTGGGGCCATTGGGAAAATATATGGTGTTCTTAGCAGTTAATGTTTGAAGTTGGTGGAGATCTGGTAACTATGACAACCATTGGAATAGATAATTGGTATGGTTAGCATACCAGTAAGATTATTTGAATGCAGTTGTTTTGAAGAGGTCTGGGCTTCGTGATAGGTTTAATCTCGTACACAATAAGCCCACATTCCACATGCTGTGTAATTACTAGTTTTGGTGTATAGTGCGAGACCAAAGACGTAATAGTTTTTATTATCTACTGCACGAATAAGCCAACATTTCACGGGGCTGTACTACTACTACTACTACTAGTCTTGGCACGTCTCTCAAATATTTGAAATTTCCCGGTAAGAAAAAAAAGAATGCGACGTGGAATTCTTCTCGAGAGATCCATTTCAACAATATCCAAGCAACTTTAATTTATATAACCACATTCATTAATGTTTCAAACTGGAACTGTAAACGTAACTACTGTACGGACAAAAGTTTGTATACATTTAGATAAACATTAATTAGATACATTTAGATCTCTCTTCAAGCAGCTGTACATAATCGATTTAATTTCTATGTTCATATAATGTCTAATAGCTGTCTCTATACAATAACAAAAGTAACAACAAAAACTGGTAAATAAGTATGTATGCGAAGAATACAACAGTTAAAAAGTCACTTCATGCAGATTTATATATGTTATCGCCCTTTCTCGCTGTAAAGGGGGAGGGGTCGTGTCTGTTATTTGACCGGCCAGCCGGTTCCCTGAAACGGTTGGAATTCAAACATATAACAATACCATAGCCTACATATATATATATATATACACAGCAGCATCTTGGGTTATCCAGAAAACCCTCTAAACCAGAATCCATGAGCATCGTGAACAGTAACTACACCGCTCAAGTTCGCAATGCAGCCGATATAAATGGCCTTATCAAACAAGAGGGTGTAGCGGGCAACAGGGAAGGCAAGTGACCTCGGACCTATTTTGCCCTTCCCGTAAGGCATTAATTGTCGTGTACATCCGTTGTTGCACCATCAACCGATGGGACCACCACCGGCAATGACCCTCGTACCCATCCGTCCCCCTGGACGTGTCGTCACGAAACGCAGTAGCGTTGGTGACTGTTGACTGAAGTCTTTGTTTGTCCCCCCCCCCCAAAAAAAGTGCCAACTTCGTTGGGAAGATTTGTTCTTTTTTTTAACTGACATGGAAACTGACATTGCAATTGTAAAAGATACACTTGCAGCCATGCGATATATCGTCGACGCAGACTTGTAACCTGGCAATAAAAGTTGTGCAATTGGTCACCCTAGGTCACCCAGCCAGGTGTAGCACATACTTAGGCAACTTGCCACCAGAACCATTGCTGCTGGCCTCCATGAACCACTGGCCAGCCCCTGACTATATCTGCTGGTGCCCGGCTTCCAGCTGGAATTACACTTTATATGTTACTACACGAAGCAAGCCTTGCAGAGGATTACATACCTAGAACCTTTACCTGATGAATGGACATAGATACACTTCCTCCCAACCCCACATCACTCCGACCCACATCACTCCAACCCACATCACCCCAGTCTGAACTCCCTGGGGGGTATTGATTGGATAATTAGGCATTTTCCTTCAAAAAATTACATTTTGGCAGGGACAGTGTCATGGATAGCAAAACGCCGACATGTTTGTTTTCATAAAGTCCTCGGCCAAATCCTCCTCGATCCGTTAAAAAATCCACCAGTACAGTAGAAACTTTTGCAACCACTGACGTAAGTAACGGCTGCAATTTTGAGCAGAGGTTTATCTCCGCAAGGGTTTGAAATTTGGCCCTCGGAGGAAGGGGGGAAATTTCTTCGGACAGGTTTTACACATCAGCGGGGTGGGTCCCTCCAGCTTACGGTCGCCTCTGAATCGGGGTTCGATCGAAGGGCCGGGGGTGGGTTCGCCCCAACAAAATTTATGAATGTCCCCCACCAAAAAGATCATTGCCATTTAGTAACGGAAACACAAGCTCCTGGCCTGTCACAGCACGAAACAATCGAATCCCCAAGTTCCCCTGTTGGTAGGCTGCTAATGGTGTAAGACCGAATAATACTGTACAACTCAAATGTTAAAAAAAAGAAAAAAACACCGGAATGACTATTCACAACGACTTAAGTACGGCGCACGGCAATATAAACCGCAAGCAAAACCAATTTCTACAATAGTTTTACATGACGACGGCTAACGAACACGCGAGTAAATGTATATAATTATATCAGACGACGCAAAGAAAGTTAAAGAAAAAGTTACGCTATAGAATGCCTTTGAAAGACTACATTATTTTACTGTAATTTTCAGCCACTCGTGTGTTTACTGTATTATAGATGCATTTGGTTTATTTTTTTTATAGCTTTGGGGTGCACGACGGTGCAACCGTATTATTATCGCCGTCGTTATAGCATTGGATTCCATACACGACCCAGTCTCTTTTCCCCCCCCCCCCCGAGTCCTCTTGCAGCTACCTCTGAAAGACGTTGTAATTGTAATGATCGACCAATCGTCACCACGCTCCGACTTTTTTCTTCTTTTTGTAAACAGTTCATATCTGCCATAACTTAATTAACAGTGTCTTTTCATAATTTCAAAATGCCTCACGATTCCCTTCATTTCAAGATTTCGATTTCAGTATATACCTGCAATTTTATTTAAAAAACCCTGCAAGTATACTTTTAATTTAGGACCAGACACACAGTAACCCCTATCAGCCTGTTAGATCTCGCTTAATCCAATCACATCTAGTCCAGTCAAAACTGGCTGAATTGAGTCAAAACCGGCTGAATCCAGTCAGAACTGGATGCATCCAATCAATATTATCGTTTAAACCCAGTCAAGACTGGCTAACTCCACCTTGCTTGTGCACTTACACCTTGCTTGTGCATTTCAACAGTTGAACCAACAAATGAGATCGTTAGTACAGATACTAACTAGTTATGACCCTGTCACGACCAAAACAGGCAGGACTGACTGTTCCACTCAACCATTCACAACTGTGCGACACCTACATCGCTCCTTCTACATTTAGATGTTAGAAAGAATACTTAATACATCATGTTCCTAACATGTCAGTTCCATTGGCATATTGTTGTGATGAATAAACATGACCACATTCCTTGAAAACTAAATCTTGCATAATTATTGTCCTATATAGCCAACACATCCCCCCCCCAAAAAAATGGAAAAAAGATGTGTCTGACCCAAATTTTTTGTCATATCTCCTTAAGTAAAAGGTAAAATTGTGGTCTAAGTCTTCAATCTTTCATCTCCCTCAACTCTTTTTCGTAGCGGAAACGGTGCAGAATATGCAGTAACGGGCGTGAACAGAAGTTTGGTATCGAGCTATAATTGTCGAGCGGACGACATTCAAGATATATTTTATTATACTACATCGATTAAAAATGGATCATGCAGGCAGGCATTATTAACACTAAGGCAATCCAGGCTATATATTGCTGGCTGTTTTGTTTTAATTGTAGATCGGCATTCAACTTTCCTGCAGGACGATCTTACACTTTTACTATCTTTGAAATTTCTTGATAGTTCAATAAATAGCTGTAATACCGGCTTCCTGCAGTTTTCAACAGCTCTTTAGTAAGTTAGCGAGTAAATTCACCAAGTTTTTATAGCTTTAAAGAGCAAATTATGCAACTATCAGCTATAGAGGAAACCGCCTCAAATGAAGCCTTAAACGGTTTCCGGTTTCTACCCCCAACACGTTGCAGTTTCTAGCCTAATATGTTGCACCTGCTGAGGTTGCTAGCCTAACATGTTGAGGTTTCTGGCCTAACATGTTGGGATTTCTAGCCTAACATGCTGAAGTTATACTAGCCTAACCTTCCAAATGTTAAGGGAAATAAGAACATCTAGGTTGGAAAGTGTTACATATTTTCTGTTACTCTACCATATCATCTTTGCGGTTTACTTTTGAATAAGACCAACTACCGCAATTGTAAGTTCACAAGTTTCCTTACCATTACACACCTATTTTAAACTTGCTGCAGCATCAGAAATTAGCCGTGCAAATACCTTCACAAACCTTTCTCGTGCAAAGACTGGGCCTGCAATCTGATAGCACACATCAAAATCACAGGCAATAAATTTAGTTAAAAGCACCAGATTTATGTGCTGACAGATTTCAGCACTATGAAAGGCAATTTTCGTAACAGCAATTTAACGTATTTAAATACTAGTCGAAACCTTCAGTGTTCTCAAGTTCCTACGAATTGGTTCAGTCAACGATTTAGCGGAACGCTTTCTCCGGTGTTCGAGACAATTTGTCACTGACCCTGACAGTCGTGGAAGGCCAGGTTTCAAAATGGAACAAATCGGATGAAAATCCCACGGGTAATTTGACCGCTTAAATCGTCTCTGAAAGCAATTTTTCTTTTCTAATGAAAATAAGTTAAAAACTAAATGAACATAAGTTATTCTCTACATAAGAGTTTTAATTGGCGGTTTAGATTTTAAGATGGTTTTTTATTGATTCATGATGCGACTGCTCCAACTAGCCTTGGGTAAAGCCATTGACCTCCTTAAGGGGACAGATTTTACGACCAATTATTGAGTACCGAGGAAACGACTGGCTTTGGCATAGCTCAGGAAACTGTAAAATATGGGTAACAGTTCTGTCACAAAGTCACACAAATGGAAGAATACTGCCTGCAGTCTGTGAGCGATCTTTGTTTATATCCACGCCGCCGCGGAGCAACCTTGTGAAGAACGGTCATTAATCGACGGAAAATTTATTTTATTGGGGTAGGTTTGAATGACTTTGATGTTTTGGACCCCATTTTCAGACCGGGGGTGTGGGATGACAAAGGTTTATAGTTAGGGGCAGTCGTCGTGGCCACGTTCATTGGACTGTAATTTTATTTTAATTTAACGAGGGCCGTGCGGGGTCCAGAGGGGGACGAGTCAAATTCAGTAGGCGACGGCCACGGACGACCTGTACGCAAGTCATATCTTTACGAGACCTGGACGGCACTTTCACCCTTATACTGAAACGTATCTTCCAGTTGTTTGATGTTCAAGACTATCTCTGGATTAATCGAGCGAATGAATCAAAGACCAGTTTACACCATCCACTGACTTTTTGCCTAGGAAAGAAATTTATTCCTTTAGGACACTTTTGAAGGACAAAAATCAAACTTTATAAGGAAATTAAACCTCATTCAATAGACAGCCATAGACAAGGTTCTAACAATGAGGTTAAACCTACACTATTGGAGCAGTTTTATAGAGACATTTCATCATAATAATAATAATAATAATAATTGCAAGACTTTTTTTTAATTCTTTTTAGGAAAGCACTATTAAGTGTCAGATTCTGAATGATATAATTTCACGGTCACAAAAAAAAAAAACCTCAGTTTTGGGGACAATTTGTATCGTTTCCAATAATTTCACCTGGCAAAAACCATCAAACACCAAAGAAAACCAGAGAGCTACGCAGAAAAACGAGCGAACCTCACTCACGCTCGTCCGTTTTCGACTCAAAACTCGTTCGCGCCTGTTTAATCACCGTACTCGTGCGTACGTACTTATGTAGGCACGAAAGCAGATATTTCACGATGACGGACCGTAAAAACTCCCACTCTCCGCGATCGACGACGGACTGTCCCCCCCGTCACAGCAGGTAATTCCGAATGACGAGCTCGATGGGTTCCCGGCAGGCCGGGCACGGTTTCCCCCTCTTCTGCAGCTTCCTAGCACATTGGAAGCAGCAGACCTGGTGTCCCGTGCCCCCGTGGACTATGCTCCCCGTCTTGGGCCGGGAGCAACAAAAGTTACACAGTTCCAGGGGGGAGACCTTGGCGCCGACAGACGACGAGGGGCCCGCGCCGCCGCCGTGGCCCCCCGTAGCGCCGCGATAGGGTCCCCGGGACGATACTCTTGAAGGTCCCCCGGGTTGACGGCGGCCAGGGGTCCGGGAGGGGTGCCCGCCCGTATCGTGCCCCTGTGGGCGGCTGCCGGGAAAGCTGCCGGGCCTGAGGACTTTGGAGGGAGGTCCCTGGGAGCTGGATGCCTCCTGGCTGCTCGTGGCATGAAGCGACGGGCCGAGGCCGGAGTCTTCCCTGGCCCTGCAGGCAGAATGGGTTCTCTTCGAGGGGACTCGGGCCATTCGACTCTCCTCCGGTGGAGGGGACATCGTTGATCGGGACTCTGGCCCGTGGAGTGGCAAGTTCGTGGCGACGCCGGCCTGGTCGCTTCCTCCTCCTCGTTGGACCGACCCAGTGACGACCTTTAACCTCTCCGCAGGCCCCGGGAGAGGTTCAGCACATCTCGGGGAGTGGGAAGGGTCGCTGCGGGACGTTACGGGTCGCTTGGGAGGTCTGGGCGGGTGATGTGGGTTGGCCTTGCTCTGCCCGGGTGGGGTTGTTTTGCCATCCGCGAAGTCGACGGGTGATCGAGGTTCCGTAAGAGAGATCTGCGACGTCTGGCTGTGGCTGGCTGGAAATGTCTTCGCTTGGTTGGCCCAGGAGGGAAACTGCGGTTTACTGGACGCTGCAAAAAACGACAAAAAATCAAGCAAAACGAGCAAATTAAAACAAAGGGTTAGGAAGATCCTTTGATAAGAAAGAAAGAACAATACCTGGCGTCGATTCTCTTCTGACAGCACCAACGAAACCTACCCTTGGTTAGGCAAACAGTCACAGGGACCCGTCAATGCCGGGGCCAGGCACCGAGGTATTTTCGTAACGTCGAATTAATTGCAAATGTGTTCGTTTCAAAGATCGCAAAATAATTCGGCTGCTTTTGCTTTGCTTTTGCTTCGGCTGCTTTGTCGTCCGGGTACGAGAAGAACGGCCCGTGGCCCGATGAAGGCCGGGCCACGCATTTTTGCCCCCCCGGCGACGCATCCAGTCCGAGAAATTCTCGTCGGGAGGTCGGTGGGTGACGGTTCCTACCTGGGGCGGACATGGTCCTCCTGACGGGGCACCCCCGCTGGTGCAGCCTCTCCCAGAGCGTCATCCTCTGCTCGTCCGGCAGCCAGCCGCTCCTCACGGCCATGCAACGGACGCAGTACCTGCAGAGCGGCGTGTTCTTGGCGGTGCACTCGTTGCAGAGCCATTGGTCCTGGAGAGGAGACGGACAAAAAAGAGGAGACTTGTTTCGTTTCAAATGCCAAGCGATATTCCCAGAAATGTTTTCTTTCTTTGTTTTAAATTGGTTTAAATTAATTGTTTTATTTTGTAATTTAAATTAATTTTTTTTTTTATCTTTTACAACCCAATGAAATTCCCAACGATACCAGTCCGCCAGAACTCTATGTTAGCAAGGAAGGATTCACGCAGGTGCTCCCTTGGGATGGCGTTTCGATCCGGACATTACGAGCCTGATTTTTCATCCTTCTAACTAACGGTTAGCGTGTTCCGGTTCACCATCGCCTTGAAACGCAGCCAACCAGGCGTCACGAAGTTCGTCGCATATGAAAAGACCGTACCAATCGCCACGTGGAGTGATCGGTTTGGCCGCGCCCTGGACCCCCAAAACGCACCGCGATCCTGGATCCGAATTAGCACCTTCGTTAATATCGATCGTGGGCAATTTTCGCCGCTCGTTGGTAACGATCGCTTTACGAACGACAAGCTTTGCAATCAATATTTATTGCGGCCACTTTCCAAATCTTTGCAAAATCATTTACAAACGTTAGCTTGACGCTTTCACATACACTATCCTTCTAAACTACAAGTAAAGCGCGGTGTGTGACGTATTTACCGCTGCAGGGATCTCCTTGTCCGACTCCACTGTGGAGCTGTAGTCCCCGAGATGCGAGTCACCACTATCGATGACTTTCAGGTCCATGATTATCTAATTTTAAAGAGAGACAGAAAGAAACAAAATAAATATATAGGACGGAACTTTTGGGCCGAGCTTTTGGGAAGCGTTTTTTTCCGATTAAACGTTCGACGTACAGAAACGTTCACGTGAAAACGACGCTGTTGCATTCCACGGAATACAAATCCGGGGCCTGGACCGACGACGACTCTATGGTGAGTAAAATGGTGATCTTAAACCCTGTTCCGGCTTTGTTTACAGCATTGTTACACGTGTGGCGGACAAATGTTGTTTACCATTCATAATGTACCGTTCAATTCACCGGTAGGATATCAAACAGGAATTCAACCAGATTCTAAACGGGGGAGAAGCAGTCAAACGGAGGAATTACTGTCCATAAATTATTGAACCTATCTATAGCCAGTTGCTTCGCCGCACATCCTGGTCGTCTTCGTCGAGTGCTTACCTCGCTTTGCTGGCTGCAGTCTTCCTCCTCCTCCGACCACTGCTCTGGAGAGCGGCCGCTGCTCGAACTCGACCTCACTTCAAACTCCACCGCGAACCCATCGTTCACGAACCAAAGGTCGTCGGATGAATCCTTGGCCTCCACTGTCTCATTATCCTTGAAGGGAGAAAAAACACAGACAAGACTCATCTTCTGATGTGACCATCGTACAGATAACCACACAAAGGCCCTGTACATCAAACAGCTAACCACACAAAGGCCCTGTACATCAAACAGCTACCCATACAAAGGCCCTGTACATCAAACAGCTAACCACACAAAGGCCATGTACATCAAAGAGATACCCACATCTGTAGATACCCACATCAAAGAGATACTGTACATCAAAGCCTGTATATAATACAGATACCCACACCAAGGCCATGTATATAATACAGATACCCGCACAAAGGCACTGTACATCTTATAAAGATAAAAAAGACACAAAGGCCCTGCAGATCATACAGATACCGACACAAAGGCCCTGTACATAGTACAGATACCCACCAAAAGGCCTTGTATATAATATAGATAACCACACCAAGGCCTTGTATATAATACAGATACCACACAGACCCTGCATGGAGAGATCCCATTTAAGAACAGTCACCATGTAGGTGATATCACCATAAAATAAGCAACCCCAAAAAACCTACAAGAGAGGTACCCACCATATATATGATAAAGATAATCCTTCCTAAGGTTAAATATCATAATACAGGTAACCACTCTAAGGAAAGCAAACTGCAAAATTAACCTTCACAAGAATGAATGTCATATAGGTTATAACCACCGTAAGGAAAGCCACTGTAACAATAACCATCACAAGAATGAATTGGCACATAGGTAACCACTATAACCTTATCTCTCACTTGGCTATGGAGTTTTATGTGAGGCTAGAACTAAATATGCCACACACCTATAGGGAGAAATGTATACACGTTTGAGCCGCCAAGGCAGAAAATAGTTCAATCCCAAGTGGCGAGACGGCTGGCGTAACTAGCCAGGCAGCGCTTTATGTCCGTAGGGACTGAAACCAGACTTTTGTCTATAGGGACTTAAACCAGACTTGTCCATGGGGACTGAAACCAGACTCGAGCCCTTTTCCTGCGTTGAAATGGTATCCGGCGGTCGTAGAAAACCTGCCAATGTCGCGAAATACGAATCGGCGACTGACCACATGAATTCGGGAGATACGGAAAAAAATTCCGTTACCTGGATGCTGCAAACGTCGCTGCTCTTTGACCAGAGTTCTTCGTCCCTGGTGTAGATGGTGCAGTACCACGGCCGACCTCCGGATCTGTCTTCCTTGGCGCCCCCCTGGGTACGTCTTTCCTCCTCCGGGA
Source organism: Orphnurgus asper (assembly GCA_027574785.1). Lineage (NCBI taxonomy): Eukaryota > Metazoa > Echinodermata > Holothuroidea > Elasipodida > Deimatidae > Orphnurgus > Orphnurgus asper. The sequence goes on along the minus strand of JAODAG010315178.1, from coordinate 1,338 downwards.
GGCTGCCCTTGGGCTGCCGTCCGGAGGGCCCGCCCGGGTGGTCCGTTTTCACTTTTGGCTTCGTTCCTATAAATGCCGAGAGAGAGAGGGAGAGGTGAGAAAGATCGCCATCTTAATTTAACCGAGGCACACGCTGACCGACACTGGTGCGTCTCTAAAAATTAGGTTGCGTTAGACGCGAGATGGAAAGTTCGAATAAAGACTTGTTTTCACGGCCCTCGTGTCTTTGGAAAATTGACATGTACGGATGGAAGCGTACAGCATATTTTTATTTTAAACTTTTCGTAATTATGGAAAGATTTTCGTAGTTACGAAGAGATTGTTGTAGTTACGAGAAGTTTTGCCGTAATTACGAAAATATTTTTTAAGGCTATTGCTTTATGACATTACGTTGGGTCAAGTTCAATGTGCTCTACTAACAGAAAGAAAAATGTAATAATAAAAAATTACGTTAATGACAAAAACAATTCCATAACGAACGAACTAACTTTTCGTAATTTTCAAGAATCCTTACAAACTTACGAAAAGTTTAACAATATTTGTTTACGTGGTAGGAATATGCTTCCGTAAATATGCGCAAGACCTGCACGGAAAAAATTCAATGGGTCGTCTCGACTGGACGACAATATCTGTACCAAGTCGCAGCTCAAACGGACATTCGGTCGTTGAGATATCGTGTCTACGAGTGAAGAAACACACACACACACACAGTAACACGCACAAACATGTGCACACAGAAACCTGAATGCATCTATTAGGTTCCCGATGACTTTCAGCGTAGGAACAAAAAAGCAAGTGCCGTGCACATGCATACATAGTACTACTAGGCTTAAGCCCCACGGACGCAGCTATAACTAATAGCAGCATCATGCAATGCTATAAAACCTACAATGCTATAATTGTTAGACCCAAACTTGAATACGCAAGCACAATGTGGGGATCGCAACATCTCAAGATAAGAGTTCAACGCTTGTGCCACAAGAAATTTCGTCGAGGATGACAGTTGTGTACCAGTAGTGTACCAATACCAGTAGTGTACCAATACCAGTAGTGTACCAATACCAGTAGTGTACCAATACCAGTAGTGTACCAATACCAGTAG
>JAODAG010315145.1:0-12179 GCA_027574785.1 Orphnurgus asper | reverse complement strand
AAACTATAATCATGATCAGTTTTCTTTATGAGGCTTCCTAACCTTTACTAAACTAAACTAAACTATAATCATGATCACTTCTCCTTATGAGGCTTCCTAACCTTTTACTACACTAAACTAAACTATCATGATCAGTTTTCCTTAAGAGGCTTCCTAACCCTTCCTACACTAAACTAAACTACCATGATCAGTTTTCTTTATGAGGCCTCAGGCTTAACCCTTACTATATACTAAACTAAAATTATCAGGTTTCTTTATTAACCAGAGAGGCTTCCTAACCCTTACTATACTATCATCATCAGGTTTCTGTGAACAATTTGACCAGAAATTAGAAGCAGAAAAAAATGACCAGAAATGAGAAATTATTTTGTAACTTGGAGTGTAAGCAATATTAATATCATGAAATTGTGTCCAATGATACAGTATAGGCTTGCTAGTATACTACCATAGCATTCATCCACAATCACAAGGATAGATTTGCAATAACCTTCACCAGATGCATTAACCAAGTCACGATTAACCTCAAATAAAATCAATTGCTGGTGAGAATGTCTGACAAAATCTCATGAACATGTGGCTATAAATCCATTCATGACAGCGTGATGCTGCATTTTAAAAACAAATAAAACAGATGCTCCTATTTTTAATTTTTTTTAACAATGGCATGCAAGCTGCAAGAAAACACGTTAGTCTAGGAATGAAACCATTCAAACACACCACTACGAATGAACAACTAGGCATGAAACGATTTAAACACACCACTAGGAATGAAACCATTTAAACACACCAGTAGGAATAAATCCATTTAAACACACCACTAGGAATGAATGCATTTAAACACACCAGTAGGAATAAATCCATTTAAACATACCACTAGGAATGAAACCATTTAAACACACCAGTAGGAATAAATTTATTTAAACATACCACTAGGAATGAAACCATTTAAACACACCACTAGGAATGAAACCATTTAAACACATTACTAGGAATGAAACCATTTAATAACACCATTAACAATGAAATCATTTAAATACACCACTAGGAATGAAACCATTTAAACACAGCAGTAGGAATTCATTTATGCACATCACTTGGAATGAAACCATTTAATAACACCACTAACAATGAAACCATTTAAACATACCACTAGGAAAGAAACCATTAAACACACCCCTAGGAATGAAACAATTTAAACATACCAATAGGACAGAAACCATAAATTTATACATACCATTAGGATTGGAACCATTCAAACACAGGAATAAAACCATTTAAACACACTACTAGGAAGGAAACCATCTAAATATACCACCAGGAAGTAAACAATTAAACACACCACTATAGGAATGAAACAATTTAACACACACCACTCGGAAGGAAACAATTTCAACATACCACCAGGAAAGAAACCATTGAAGACACCACTATAGGAATGAAACAATTTAAACATATCACTATGAATGAAACTGTTAAAACGCACCACTAACAATGAAACCATTTAAACACAGTTGCTTTAAACTACTGTGACTGACTGCGATGAATATTGACAGCATGGAAGGCTATAACAGCTACGACAATTAATTGGTATTAAAAATGTTATAACCACCCCTCCTCCCCCGAGGACATTCTTTAACCAGACCGATTGATGAAATTTTGTTTCATCAATACTAGATTCTGAAAATTTGAGCAGATTTAAACAGCGTCACAGACGGTTGTTGTACAGGGTATAACACTATTTACCGAGCTTGTTTGCGAAATAATACCTGGACAAGCTTTGAAGACCAAAGTATACAGGTCAGCTCATTATTAGATCGTGTTCAGTTATAACTCTCGACAGATGACAAGATCAAAATATAAATACCTCCCTCTAACTTTCAACTATGGATTAAATGCCAAACTTGATTAACATTCCTCGATCGTTGAACTTGATGTTTTGAGCATACGTGTGCAGAAATCCTGGATGCATGCTATACCGCTAGTTCAGCGAGCTACATGACGGAGCTGTTAGACCGCTCCCTGGATTTTTGGGGGAGGGGGAAGATGGGGTTTAGGAGAGCACATTTACCGAACTTCATTCCAAGGGAGCTAAACGACACAAGGTAAAGCAATAAATCTTTGTTGCCGTGGTCATAGCCAAAAGCATGCCAAGATGAGATAGTCCTCTGGGGGTGGCGCATGGAGGTGTATGCAGGATTTAACCTTGAAATAGTGGCATTGAAATAGTCAGGGTGCTTTGGTTGGGGTTTCTATTGGACCCTGGCTATAAGCTACCACTTTGGAAGTGCAAGAGAATTTGCTACTATGATCGTGCATAAAGCCACATTCAGTGAAAATTGAGAATAGAAGAGAGCAAGAGACCCTTAATTGGCCCTTGAGGGATGAACGACTCTTGGCCCTTGAGGGATAGCCACACACGTGGCTCTTGAGGGATGGGAGACCCAAGGCCCTTGAGGGATGGAAGACCCATGACCCTTGAGGGATGGAAATCCCTTGAGGGACATGCAAATTGTTTCGAGTAGAGAAAATATGGGATTATGGCCATGAAGCGCTGGGTTCGGCGGTCAGTATAATCGGCGCGATAATTTCACTGCGAAAATAAGACGATAAAAATTGGCCAATGCGGCAAAGTTGTATCCGATGATTTGGTGGATTTGCTGGCTGATTCGGATATTTGCCGGACGATTCTTTGCTCGCACAAGAAAGAGAACGCAAACTCCCCCCACCCCAAGAACGATCATATTTTGAATTCTGAAGCAATAATTGATCTGGAAACGCCAGGTGTGATTACGGACGGCTCCTACGCCAAGTGGTGTTATATGGCGCCCTCTAGACACAGCACAATATGTCGGACATCACTATCATTACCTACCAACGAATTAGTCACCGGGCCGTGACTGCTGTGTAACCTAACAACGTCTGAGATTTATAAAATGAGAGTTGATCCGTAAGCTGGGTCGATACAGCGGCGATCTTTACCTGATAGGTCTACCGGATAGCTGGTCGGGTCTAAAAACTTCCTGAAGAGCAGGCTGCCGTGGAGCATGCGGTTCGAAAGAACGAGGCTCAGGTACCTCTGGAGCGCAATCTGCCTCTCCGCCACGAACTCGCGCTCCATGTTGCCAAAGATCCTCTTCGGGGGCAGCGCTAATTCCAGGTTGCTGATTTTCAACTGTTCGTGTAAGGCCACAAAATCGCTGTACCGTCTGTGGATCTGAAACAATTGTGTAGACGGTATACGCAGGGTCGATATACAGATGGAGAAGTCATTGCATGCGCATGTATGGTGCACACATGTATACATACATGTATGCATACATGCATGCATGCATACATACATGCATACATGCATGCATACATACATGCATACATACATGCATATAGGGGGTCCTAGCATAGCAGTATTTTGGGGGGTTGGTCTGGATTCCTTCCTTTTAATATTTTGATCATTCCTTATAACCACTATAAAAGTGGATGCATGTGTAGCTATATAATCATTATAATTCACCTTTCATTATTCAGTTCAGTTTCAAGGAATCCCTCCATGTTGTCAGTACGTACCAGGGATATGACACAGATTGCGCCAATTACTTTGTGGATAAACCACCCGGTCAAAAACCATGCAGTTCAAGGCAAAATGCGTTACCTGTGGCTCTCTACCCCAATGCAGCTGAGAACAAATCTTGACACTTGGGAGTCTAATGGCTAAGAGCAGAGGATTTTATATATAGCAGCCTCTCTGGTATCATGTGTAGGCCAGATGATATATGAGAGGCAGGACTTCAATAGATAAATATCACAGCAAAAGGAACCTCCATAGACACAATAGAATGGCATCAGCTCAGCAGGTCACCTGACACCGGCTTATTTGCCAGATGCAATTGCAGGCGATTCTCAGTTCCCCACCCCGCCCAACACAAAGTGAGGTGTTTTGTGTTTTTCACCACGCATTTCAACTTTGCTCTTATACACAGCTGTAGAATGCAGTCACATTTATATATATATCTCATTTTGCGAGCGTCGATGCGTACGGCTTGCAAAAGGGTAACTTTTCACATACCACAAGGAACGATTAACTACTGGCGAAGCAGCAGTGAAGCAGCGATATATTTACACAAACTATTTACAGCTGCTGTATTAATAAGACTCTACTGCAACAATATGACAACCATAACGTACAGACATACAAACAATTAAATGAACAAATCAGGTTGTGACTATTATAGAGTACTTGGAATTTGTGATTCTTTGTGGTTATTTCAGGAAAAACTTTAATCAGGACGATCAGATGAAATTGATCAAGTTAGCTTTGATACATTTTTTTTAATCGTTGCAAGTTGAGGAGTACTATAGCTAGTTCTAAGACCGCTAGCTGTTTCAAGCTCCAGAAGGGGGCGGGGCAATGAAGGGTTACCTAAAAGGAAACGGACTGTCACCATTTTCATACGACGCACCACCTGTAAGCTGCCTTTGATCATTGATTGTTGCTGTCTTATTTTTGACTCGAGGCACCAATAAATCAATAAAGAGATAAAACGTCTGGGTAAGCAGCACAGTGTCGAGCATCACGTGAGATGTCTCTGTTACTGCACTCCAGGTCGTTACAAGAACGTATAACCAAAAGGCAGCTGGGTAGTTGAGGTGTTAATAGCAACTTGTGATCCTCTGAGTCAATAAGGCTCCTTTAAGGCCAAACAGCTTATGCGAGACTTTCCTGTTTTTCAATCCCAACTTGCATCCCCGAGAGATGTCTGCAGTACACCAAGGCAGTAAACGAAGAGCCCATAGAAAAGCAGGAGAGGTCGCGACTTGATGACAGATCGAAGGAAACAACCCGAGGACTGTATGTCCTTCTCTCTTACCTGCCAGTTTTTCTCCGGGTTCGGTCCTCGCTGAACTCTGATGACATAGTCCTGAAAAAAACGGACAACGAGAAATTACGTGGGGTCGGTGTAGCTGCTCGATGGACATGCGATGGAATCGCCAACCATGGACAAAAAAACAGACTTTCAATGTCGCTTGCTATTGCTTCGTTTAAAAATTAAAAAGATAATTCTTTATGAAGGTACATGTGCAGTATATATTCAAGTGGTGAGGTTTATAGTCCAGCTAGAAACAGTGAAACATTTGATTATACACTTGGGAAAAAAGGAAACTCTAAACTGGTTTCTTTTGGAAAATGGTATCTGTATCAGATATAACATATCGCTTAACCCATAACTTGGAACGTATCGCTTAACCCAGGGGTTCCCAACCTGTGATACGCGTACCACCAGTGGTACATTTGGACTTTTTCGGTGGTACACAGCATGCTTAATTTTTTTAATTTTTTTTTTATTGTATTCTGTTTTTATTCTCCCTCATGCATCCCTCAAGCGGCTGTACACTGACAGCTATTTGTTATCGGATATTGTGCACTTATTCATCATTGATTCAATCATTCAATGTCTTATTGTTCTTTTTGCCTATACTACGTGTCGACCTCCACTTATTATAGTTGAATATTGGTACAGTAGTACTCGGTGGCACCACGAAAATGTGAAATGGTACCCCAGTAGAAAAAGGTTGGGAACCCCTGGCTTAACCCATAACTTGGAACGTATCGCTTAACCCATAATTTGGAACATATCGCTTAACCTTATAACTTGGAACGTATCGCTTAACCCATAACTTAATTAGAACGTATCGCTTACCTATACCTTGGAACATATCGCTTAACCCATAACTTGGAATGTATCGCTTAACCAATAATTTGGAACGTATCGTTTATCCCATAACTTGGAACATATATCGCTTAACCCATAACTTAATTATCGCTTACCTATACCTTGGAACATATCGCTTAACCCATAACTTGGAATGTATCGCTTAACCCATAACTTGGAACGTATCGCTTAACCCATAACTTGGTAACATATCGCTTAACCCATAACTTGGAACATATCGCTTTCATACAACTTGGAAGCAATCATATAGTAGTACACTTCATGATACAATGCGAAAAATGGCAGGGCAAAGGTTTTAAATAGACTTAGCCAAAACTGAAATTGATCTAAACATAGAATCAAGACTTGAGGTTGTCTTACATGAACTACTATACTATACTGTGGTACATTATATGACCCCAGTTTTGACGTAGATAAATCCTGTATCACTGTACAATAATCTGTGATGCAACTTATGTACATAGTTACCATGATGGAGGTAGAGCACTGTAATATCACAAACAACTAACTTGTGGACTTTGTGCTCATCAGCCCGGTATTATTGTTGCATGTAGACTGTGCATCCACAGTATATAGGATCGATACAATACTGTTATCTTCCCTTTTCTTGAAAATAGAGAAATGGGCAGAGATTATATGATTTGCATAATTAGGCTGGTTTCTTCAAGTTGACTTTAGCCCCAAATGTATACTTCTTGTAAACTACTGTACCTCAAATAAAGTGTGTACATGTGTATACTATAGCCTATTCCCTAATTTATACATCATGTATGTATCCTACTATTTGGGGTGATATTAATACATAAACTATATATATACCTCAATTGGAAGCCTAGTCAGAATGGAACCAGAAGAAAGTACGCTGCAGTACTATGTTAAAATATTAAAATTCCATCTTTGTAACCAGTACAACTTACGTCTTGGTGTCACAGCCAACTGCTAGAAAGGTAAAAATGGGCAGATATGGTGATATACACTTCATGTAAGACCACCTCAAATAGGATACATGGTTACATACATGAGTACGTATTATGGTGTAGAAGTATTATCTACAATACACTAGTGCATATACTATATTTGAGGTAGTCTTACATGATCACTTCCAATTTTCATCAATTTGACAATTTTTATGATGCAACATTATATATGTACATATGCAAATTTTCTACATTGACTTTTGATATCAATAATTCCAGTTAATGTCATTATGTAGTCTTAGTACATTCTGATGTTTAACCTAGATTGTAATCAGTTTGTCACACTCCTTTGATTCATGCCAAATACAAAAATAAATGACTGTATTAGTTTCGTTTAAGTTTAAAACAAGAGGACATCTGGTCAGGACAAATTGTGTCCTCATAAAAGACCATCAGGCTGCAATCGAAGAACCCAAACCACAAGATCCCAAATCTACTACATCATCAAACTCGACCTGCACACTGGAAGATGCACCTACAGCAGTATGAAGAGCATTCCATAAAGGCATTCACACCTTATATTCAAGCAGACTTCCACCAGTCATCCATATAAAATACTCTCTGTGAGAAGAAATTCATCCTAACGTCTAACCTACATCAATTTCTGAAGCTTGATACAGTGGCTTCTGGTATTCCTCAACGAGAAATTCTAAGAATGTCCCAATTATCAAAACGATTTTAAGAGTTTATTTGATAGATCACCACAAACTTAACTAAGCTCAAAAAAGGTACATTAAGTTGTTTCAACTTTTGCTTTGACTACATTGTACGAAAGAATTAAGACATCTCTCATAGAACATACAAGCCTATTGTCCTTTCTATTGACCGTTTCCAATAACTGCCCATCGTTTGAAAAGTAGGCAGTCCAAGCCTGCACAGAAAATGTCGGAGACCTAACCGGCTGAAACATCCAAGAAGAACTTAGAAATCATTCCTAAAATCCAGTTTCTCTCGCTCTGCCTAAAAGGTTTCACATAAAAATCTATGACGACCCTAAGATCTTTTTCAACCAGGACTTCCTGAAGACTTTCCGTCAAGAATGTAACTAGAAAATGTGGGTGAGGAAAATGTTTTATAAGGCCGTTTTCTAGCGTTATGTTACTTCAGTCTCATTTCTTGTACGAAGCTTGTACCAGAAGCAAAGAGCAAAGATCGACGTGTATACTGCACGATGTACGTGCAGTGTAGAGTATAGTAGTATCATATGATATGTGTATACTATCATGGCTTATGATTCCGTTATTTGGTTTAGAGACTAGGTTCTTCGGGTGACCTTCTGGCTTAGATCGTTACAGGTGTAGTATCCGTGGACGGCCCGCACTGGTCAATGGTAGAGTAAGAGAGGAGAAATGACCCACACTTTATGTGGCAATACACTAGCCCAAAGGTCTCTATGTCTTATTGAAATTCCTATCGTTCTATCGAAATTCTATTGGGGCCGGGAAAATGTTTGGCTTAGAGCCCAATTTCCTTCTTGGGTGGGTAACTATATATATACCTATAAAACTATATACATACTATAAACAGTAATTAAACCTGGGATTTCCATGACTAATAATATGCATGATCTTACACTTGCCAACTATTAAAAAGCATTTGCCAATCATCTATACTTAAAAACTCCACTTAAAAATCATTTGAAGATCACGTTTGGACACTCCCGGAATCTTCCTCTGTGCAAACTTCTCAGTACACTTTGAATCGTCACAAATTTCTTAACAGGTCGATAACCTTTTGCATCGTCAAGAACCAACCCATGCAGCACCCAACTAGAGACATCAACCTAAATAAGCAGATCAAGGAACGATGCTAACTTCATAACAAACTTAATTTTAACAAGTAGGAAGCAATCCCATGAAACCACACCACATTGACCATGGAACACAATCTCTATATCCATGAGAAGCTTGGAAATACCTTCTAACATTAAGACCAGCACGAGAGAAATTTGGAACGACACCAAATTGCTCAAACGATCAGTGACACTACAGAGAACATCAAAACAACCATATCATGATCACTAGAAAACAATTTTACCAAAACTTTCAACACCAGTAAAATCAATTTTGGTCACTACTCAAAACAAAGATCAAGTGTATTGTTTTCTCGAGTAGCTCAGGAAAACAAACATGTTGGAACAAGAAGCAATTCACAACGAGGTCTCTATACTCACAAGCTTTTCTACTACTAAACCCCCTTGGACCAAGATGTCTGGCTGACATAATCTCACTGACATAACAGCATCTTCTAAACTAGGACGCCACTTTGACGCTTTCAAACAAAAGCCAAGCATTCTCCCGAAGGATTAATGTGAACGACACTGACAACCGCACCAGAATTGCTAGGACCCTTGTTGAGTATCTCACACTACACTATACACATGGACCTAACCTCTTTATACACCTTGGAACTAACCTCCTAATACACATGGACATACAACATCCTTATACTCATGGCCCTAACCTCCTTATACTCATGGACCTAATACCAAGAACAGGCTTTCGCCCCATCTGTAATATTAACACCACAGAAAATGGCCTAGGCCCTTCAGGCTACACATCATCTACCGATACGGTTACAACCAAGACCTCAACAGTTTGTGGGACTGTTTGTACCATCTCATAGATCTGTACAGCAACCATCCCAGCTCATCTATAACCATCTCATTCACTAACTTACCAACATCACCAATCTAGTATGCTTACTCTTGTCTTCCTTACAGAAATCTTGATCAACATAACTCAAAATAGAATCTCCTAGCAGTAACATCTTAAACTCAAAGACCACAATCCATTACAAACCTGATCATCGACGCCATCTTCGCTCACTGCATGGACCTACATGCAGAGCCTTGAACGTATTTCCGGTATATATGTACATTATGTCATGTAACTTGACTACCTCATGTGTACTAGATCCTAGCCTATCCTAAGTAACTGATACATACTAATGTCTGTAGCCAATGTTTGGTCTTACATGAAGTATACACCAAATTACTCACCATCCAGTCAATCTTCTCCTTGAACTTTAACACACCTATAGTACCACTACACACAAACTCCATGGTCTGTACTTCATGTAAGACCACCTCAAATATAACATAGCCAGTATCCCCTAGTATGATAATGTATGTAGCCTATATTTGAAGTGGTTTTACATGAAGGCCATAGTAACATTACACATAAACTCAATGCCATTGTCAATGGTACGTAAGGACCACCTCAAACATAATGTGTATGCAGTATGTCGATTCTAGCCTATTCCCTCACTTAACCTGTCACGTACGTATCCTCTATTTTAGGTGGTCTTATAGTTACAGGAAGTATTATACCAACTCAATGTCCCTCAGGCCTCATCTGGAATATGCTGTTCATGGAATTCATATTTGGCTAAGGATAGGTTTATTCTTGAGCATGTTCAGAGGAGGGCAACAAAATTGCCAGTGATCATTTATATTAGTTCCCTGTCTTAAAAGCAGCTTACTACATTGGAACCGAGTCGTCTTCGGGGTGATCTTTTTCATTTCATGATTTTTTCAATTGATCGCACAATAATCGTACCAGAGGTCATAGTCTTAAGCTTCGCAAGGATTTTTCCAGGTTAGATAGCAGAAAGTACTTCTTTTTGCAGACTAGTAGTAGTAGTAGTAGTAGTAGTAAAGATGAGTGGAATGACTTGCCTGAGGCATTGGTGTATGCTACTTGCTAGTAGTAGTGTGAATGCCTTCAAGAATGGTATTGATGCTTATTTTTTTCATAATGGTAGAATTTGTGGTTCAGGATCCTTTATGAGGACTTTCTGATCCTTATTATGTACACTATACTGACATTGTTTCCCATCATCCTGCATACTAGTACTATTACTAGTATAAGCCGAGTATAAGCAACCAAGTCCTCAATCCAGCCACATACTGACATATAGCACTCATTTCACAGCAAATCAAAACATCTGTAACAGTTAAGACTATACAAAAACCCTAAATAAATTGCCTTGTATTAAAATTTAAACGTAACAACACGAATAGACAAACTGAATAGGCCTACACTGTACACACGACTCAAGTCACAATACAATTACTACTACTAGTACCACTACTACTAGTCGGTACAAGTCACAATACAATTACTACTACTAGTACCACTACTACTAGTCGGTAGCACGTGATTAAAAACATGAACACAAAAACTGAAATCTGCCAAAAATATTGACAACCGTAATCAGTCTACCATTAAATGATTACAATTTAATTACAGTAATACTATTATTACACAAACTATGGTGTTGTTTGCCCATGACATCCCTTCTCATGAGATGTAAGGGGGAAATCCCTCTGTCGTCACCAACAGAGAAATGGGGACACTGTTAGAAAACGTAAACGTAGTGATAGATAACGTATGTAGTGGTGTAGCTCTAAATGAAAACTCTGAATTTCCAACAGACATAACCACAGTAAACTATCTTGGCAGGTATTCCATAATTTCAAAATTTAAATAGAAAAGAAAGAAAGTATGGCCTTATCTTAAAACTTAGCACTGGTAATCCAGTCTAAAATTTTGAATATAGACTAGACGAAGACCAAAAGTAAAGTTGTACACTTACAATATGTGTTTCAACATTCTGAGCAGCTTCGATCGTGCAATGCAGCGTAACTGTGTCATCCAAAGCAAGGGCGGACTTCTTTTTCTCAAAAACTGACATTCTAATTGTTGTAACGGAATCCGATCCCTATCAAAAAACTATATGAAATGAGATCGTCGTTAGGGCGGTTAATTAGCTAAAGCGACACTGACTGGACTTGAGACCGAACTGAGATATGGATCCACGTTTCACAATCACAGTAACTGCTAGTGCTATACTCTTGCCTGAGACTGGGAAGACTTGAGGTGTTTGACTTCGAATTGGCGCGGCTCCCTGGTATCACTGTCACAGCGTCAGATAGGCTAAATATACAGTTTCAGTACTTTAGCTTAGGCTTTTACGTTCCCATGGACACGGTTCAATCTCTCCTCGTCGAAACTGGATAAGAGTACTACTAGCTATCACTCTCAGTACTATCACTGTCTAGCATTACATTATTATGACATTGATAGTTGATACATAATAGTAGTACAAGTTACAACTTAGTTTAGTGATGCAATTGAACAGTATATATATATAGACCAACTTGTCGTTAGGCTACAACTTACTTAGTTACAACTAAGTACAACAAGTTACAAAGACGTGACATATTCTAATCTCACTGTTCTCAGTCATGAAATGGAGATGTGGTATTAATTTATAGATGTCTCAAGTATTATAATTATCGTCGAAGTAGGATAACCACAGGCAGGTGGTGGATAAATTTTTAAAAACTTGCGACTCAGCTAGAGAAAGGAATCCATCTTTTCGTTGACACAAAAGCTAATCTAGGACTACGTTGGAATTTGCTCTATTTGATGTTTATGGTCCAGACTGCAAGCAAGACAAAATGTTGTTC
>JAODAG010315134.1:0-12180 GCA_027574785.1 Orphnurgus asper | reverse complement strand
TCATTGGGAAGTCCATAGAGTGATCATTGGGAAGTCCATAGAGTGATCATTGGGAAGTCCATAGAGTGATCATTGGCAATCCATATTGAGTGATCATTGGCAGTCCATATTGAGTGATCATTGGGCAGTCCATATTGAGTGATCATTGGGAAGTCCATAGAGTGATCATTGGGAAGTCCATAGAGTGATCATTGGGATATCCTTTGAGTAATCATTTCAAATTCTGCAGTGATCATTTTTACGTGAAATTGGTTACAGAGTATGTGTATTTCTTTGCAGTAGACTTTCCAAAGATATTCCAACCTTGTGTATCTGGGTTTCCTTTTTGCAAACCTAGCCTTCATATGGATTGTTAATAAATCATCACCACTTCCTCTGAGAAAATAAACTAAATATGACCTCTGCATCTGACCTGGATTAGCTATATTAATGGATATGGGGGGTTAATAATACTACTAGGTCTGTAAAGTGTAGGAGCAGTCCTTGAATGGTTCTTGCAAATCTTGCATAGTTTTTATGGGTTTTCCATCTTGGGGTACATGACCTGCATGGTATGGTCATGCAGATGGTTGAGTCTGTTTGGACTGATTGTGTTTATACTGGCAAATCAAATCCTGGATAACTAGATAGGACCAGGTTTATCTATGAATCATCCTGGTTTCTACCTACCCATATCTCTTAGGACATGCTTATCTTACGTTCTCTCATCTCTCCACAAAGTGATATTACTCCCATAAGATGACGTATTAGCCACCGAGTGGCGACCTCCGTAAGGGGGGGGGGGGCAGGAAAACACGGGGAAGGGATCCCGAAAATCCCGCCTACACGATGAGAGAGGATTCACACCGAGCTGATCCCCCAGAAACCCTCGGGGAGAGAGGGTGAATAAACGTAGGCAAAGCCATAGACTCCCTCAATAAATAACAAATTCCTGGAAGCCCAGCACCAACTCCAAGGTTTACCATTTCATGAATCTGGTTTATCTGGTTTATCGTGAATATCGTCGATTAACCAAGATTATCGGCCATTATAATTTATATACAAAGTGTTTGTGATAATCCCGGGGTTATCGTCATTTGATACATCAAGTTTGTTTTGAGAATCCTGGTTTATCATTTAATTGACAAGCTGAAAGTGTTGCATTTATTAGAGCGGTATAAAAAAAAGCTGGTTTTTCGGTCGATAACGATCAATTGAAACCCAAGGTAAACTTGGATTTTCCAACAGATAAGCCTGGTATACATTATACCTACCAGCCAGATTTATCTACTGATACACCCATCATATTATAATGTAAAGATGCAGTCTTATGAAGCACACTGTTGAAATCCCATCATAGCTTCCCCCTCCCCTGTTCATTTTCTTCTGTGTCGGGCTCTACCAAGATTATGGTAAACTTTATTCACTGCTGGAGGGCAATCTTGAATATTCAACAAAGAAGTGAGAAGTGGAAGCCTTAACAAAGTAATCTTTTGTTCCAATAGTACAATGTCTTTTGACGAATTAATGGTACTTATGGGTGCATTAACTATGGAATTAGCCTTTGGATTTACAAGGCCACTGGTAATCAAGCTATGGTTGAAGCATGTAAATAAACCCCAGCTAAATCTTCTCTACAGGTCTGTCTGTCTTCAACAACAATTCTCACCTCTGGCAGCTAAAGGCAGCTAAAAACTGAGAACATTATTGCAATATTGTACAAAAATTCCATAGGAGGAGTCTCTATGACATCACATCCTGTATACCTGCTACTGTAGCATGTCCCATGCCCAGAAAAGTTTGACCTATAGCTTCTGACCTTTTATGACATCACATCCTGTATACCTAACTACTGTTACTGTTAGTAGCATGTCCCATACTCAGAAACCTTTGACCTATTGCCTCTGTCCTATGACATCACATCCAAATGATGGTTCCACTTTCATTATAATATCCTGTTTACTGATCTCAAACTGTGTAGAGTTTGTGTATTGACCCCTGTTATCCAAGCAAATTCCCTACTTTCTTGGATATTATTGGATTATGACTTAATTCCTTTTAATTTAAGAAACAATTTTTTGGGAGTTTCCTTCACTTTCCTGGCCTCGCTGTTGTGCCTAATTTATCATTTTATAAAACATTTTGGGGAGGTTTTTTAATATTTTAATGATACGTCATTGCTTGTCCTTGTGTGGTAGTAGCATAGGTCAGGCTAGCCTACCACAGTGTGCTTATACACGCTTACAACGATAATCCCGGGCTATACATATACTGTACCACACCCATCGTTTTACTTTGGTCCAGGGTTATGTCGATCATGTGCAATACTCTTGAGGTATGTTCCAGATTCCTTCAAAATCAATCTACCAATCCAACTATAAAATGCTGTCAAAAGTAATAGAAACCTGGTGTAAAGGCTGGTCGTTGGCACAGTTGTTTGACAAGTTGGTGGTTATTAACTGGGGCTAATAATAGGAGAGGAAATGATAGGGTCATAGTCATACTGTAGCTACATTTCAAAATTTTCAATATGATTATTTAGACTCCTCCACAATGAGGTTAGGTCGCTTCATTACTGATAGATACATGTAATCGAATAGATCATGAACGGTAATTAATGTTTAACATTCGTCCCTTGCGTACGAATGCCTGGAATCACCCGCCCCCCCTCCCCCTACTGTGTATTATACTTTCTGTTTCCAATCTGGTTTGGTTGAGTTTCTTTCTTGCCATAGGCCTTATTATAACCATAAAATTCTTGAATTCAATGGCTATGCACAAAGTTCTGTATCCGCTCGCTGTTCCGTGTGTTTGTTCATCTTCAAAATTTCCCGGAACCTGGAGATGCATCCATCCTCCAACGTGGAAGAGATGACGATGATGTTAGTATTAATATTGAACCTCTGCTTGCAGTGCTCACACCCTGACGTAATGCAAGTCCAGTAGTTAGTTTGTTCCATAGGAACCCTGGGAGAGATGATGAGTCATGGTGACATCATCCTCAATATTACAGGCTGGTATGCTTTGTATTCCAGGATTGCACAGTCATTTATTTTGCACAGTCATTTTGCAGCCTAATGCGTTTTCAGTTCCAAAGGGAACTGAAACGACGGTAGGATTACGAGTGCAAGACCAAAATAAGCTCACGCCCGTACTGGGAGCCACGTGACACTGGTGCAGACAGCGAAACAAAATATATAGGCTAGATAATATTATAGATTGGCGGAAGTTCATTTTGTAAACTGTTGACAGCAAGAGAAATAATACAATAATAACGATAGTGATAGTTATAAAAGCAACATCAGTTTAATTCAAATGTCATTGTACGGATTCAGTAATGCGCAAAATATTCAAATAGGCCGGGTAGAAGTGAGTTAGTTAAAATAGACGTGGCCTGCGTGAACCACTGGTCTTTTTTTTAAGAAAACCCACCCAAGAAAGAACTTGGGCTCTAATTTCGAAAACAAACAACAGCAGCATGTGCCACAGCACCATCGTGCCGAACTGACCGGTTTCCCATCCCCCAAATCCTATTTCGATCGGACTGTGTAGTGCCACGCGCAGTGTTCGATTTTCTAAAAAAAAAATGTTTAGCAATAACTGCTATGCAATATTTTTTTGCATAGCAGTTCGAACATTTTGCATAGCAGTTTTGTAACTGTACCGGTACACCATCTAAGCTCCCATAGGTTGGCGCGCAGCGTATGAGAACAGTTTTGGCTTTAAAATACCCCCTAGATCGCAGGAAAAGACAAAATAAAGGTAAACTTTTAATTTTATATATATATATATATATATCAACTTCATTGAACTGCAGCGTATGGAAATTGTTTTTTAATGACGAACTATGATTGTACGAACAAACTCCCTAGCAGGAAAAATAAATATCTGTTTATCTCGTGAACGTTTACGCACTCCTGTTGTACCGGTGTTTTTTTCTCCCATCGACGTCGTGCATTACTAATACTAGTTAGCATTGCAGTGCGTGTACCGAACTATTATGCGTGGGTGGATAGGCTATGCAATTTAGCGTTAGGTCGTACTGGTAGGCTAGCCTATTTCACATTGAAGATTTAACTACAAGTTCTTTTGGAGAGTTGTTTCGTGGCTAGATGGATGACTGCTAACAATGTGGTTAGTTGCTGAACTGTATGCGTATCTTTTATCAAGATTTGGCGCTACTTTGATAGATCGATATAATAGCGTATGCCTGCATTTATTTTTGCATCGCACCTTGTGTCAAGGTGGGAATTTTTCCAAATGTAAGTACACAACAACCGACATAATATTGATAGTATACTTGTACTGCACTAGTCCCACACAACCCCTTTGAAGCCAAAATATTGCACCATTTTGCATCTAGTGACCTTTAAATTACATTTTTGGCCAAAGATGGGGAGCACACCTCACCCCCTCCCATGAGAAAATCATGGCTACATGCCTGGCCCCCTATTCCTGTACCCTTCCTATTGATGTGCCTTTATAACTTCTGCTTTTCTATTGAAAAATCCGGTCCGGCCGGATTTTGTCCGGCCGGGTAGTTCGTACTATCCGGTAAAATCCGGTCCGGCCGGATCTTAAAATTTGGGATCCGGTACATCCCTAGAACACAGTCATGTAGTAGCACACACTGGCTGATGATGGTTTTTGTTAACAAATTTTTCGGAGGTTTCCCCCCCCGGTTTCGATTCTCGCTGGGGCTTTCCCCTGGATACCAAAGTGCGAATTATCTGTGGGCCCCCTGGACATGGTAAAGGGACATAATTATAGGCAATGTAGTCTCAATGTCATGTATTTTTTTAGTACAAATACAATTTGTTTCTCATTCCCGAGCCATGCCGTCGCCTTTCAGATTCGTGTGGTCTAGCAAATAAACGCGCAAATAATTACGCCGTTTAGGGTTTTGGGACCTACCTGTAGGGGTGGGTCTGGTTAAAGAAAGGGGCAGGACTATGACTTTGTAGAACGTGTGATTGTCTCCTCCAACGAGAGTAAACCTCTACTGATTGAACAAGACCTAAGTTTGAATAGGTTGTTAAGTATATATATATATATATATATATATAGCCCCCAAGCGTTGAATGGGTTTATTAGCATATATTGCCTCCTAGCTTAAATTGTACTCCTTAGGGAAGCATGCTTGTCTTTCACACCCTCTACATTATACTGTATGTATAGTGTGTGCGTAGTCCAACATCGAGGCCTCTCATCCGTTTACTGCTTGATGTGACGATGGAGCTAGTTTGTCAGACCTGTTTCACTGGAAGGAAAAGAGCTCAGTCCTTGATAGTTGACTCCCCGGTTGTAATGGACAATCCAGCTATATTGAAATACTGCCCTCAACTTCATTTGCTGGAGGGGGGGGGGGTTTGGTCAGAGGTTCATGATTAAATGAATCAATCTTGTCCTTGCAATTATGGAATCCTCAAAATTTAATGGGGTAACAAAATGCTGAAATTTAAATAAAATATTACAGAGCTGTCATAATTAGTTAATATATTGTTCCCTTGTTCAGATATAAAATGTTGCATTTTATTTGTTAAAAATCATACATGTCTGTTAAGTCAGGAATGGTTCTGAGCTATTCATCCAAGCTTTTGAGTTTTCTGGACTATAATTGTTGACAGTTTTAAAACCACATCCTGTGTTTATAATAGACTTTTTGCTAGAATTGTTGACAATATGACACTTCAGGAAAAGAGGCTTTGGCCTTTTTCAAACATCATTTCCCCATAAAAAACCTATATATTTCTGCCCCCTGTTTGACATAATAAACAACCCTCTTCCCAAGTCCCTCCCTCTTTCAGAAGTGGAACATGCCATAATGATGTAACGCATAATTTGGCAGTTTGAAATTGACCAATCACATGAGTTGATAGGTAGGACTTCACAGCACTACAGGTATTAATAGTTTCTAAGCGGGTGCCCATTGGGTAGTTTTGACAACACCCCAGCACTGGAGTAGGATGAGTCATGGTTTTTTTTGGTGGAGGGCTGGCTGGTGAATAATTTATGGTATAATATTATATACAAAGTATTACATGTGGCCTTAGTTGTGTATGTAGAAATTAGCATTGTGTGAGGGCAGATCAGCGCAGCTGTGTTGTAAATATTTGCTGGTACTGGTAGAAATCATTATTACTGCGTCGTCGCTGTAACCGTTGAAAGCTGATATTCAAACGATTCGTTGGACAAGAGTTAAACTAGCTAAGTTTGAATGAAACTTAATCCTGTATCGTTTCCTGCACATTTCACGCGTGGTTTAGGCTGTAAAGACTGATCTCGCCCAGTGGAAGACCGGAATTATTAGGATAACCTTCCTGCTGGTTAAGTCGTTGGTTTCGTCGTTGGTTTCCTTCCTGTTTCTTGGATCTAGCGTTGTAAGGTTGTAAGGTGTCTGTGATTACAACTTACGCAGAGTATAACGTACGTGTACGTGTGTCAAACATGGCATGCTGAACCAGCCCCGCAACGTCTGCGGTACACCAGGCCCAAGGTGGACGAAAGATGAGAGAAGCGTGCCTGTGTTCGAATCGTCTCGATGCAAAGTTTTATCGGAAAAAACCCCAGTTAAATTATAAATCTTGGAAGACTTGATGAAAAGTCGGACCAGTAATAGTGCGACCGATTCTGTACATAGGATTAGGAGGATAGTTTCTATTTGTTTTAGTATTCATTTACAGTAGGACCACCTGTGTTGCCTCGCGGTTTAATCAACTTAGGAACTCGAAATAAGAAAAACAACATATTTTCGTTTTCCCGTTTTGTACTACTACTAGTACTACTAAGCCGCGCCCGGCTATAAGTTTTCTCGCCATTGAGAGCCGTGCAATAATGTTGGACGTTGTCAGTAAGCTCAAAAGAGGCATGCATTCCATGAAACGCTGGATGTGGAACGTAAACCAAATGAAGCAGGAGACCAAGCTGTACGGAGCCCACTATCCGGGGAACATACTCAGGTACAACCACATCAGGGCAGAATTCATTCCATTGCAAGGTAACTTGAAGTCGGTCATCGTCGTCTTTATTCCTCTTACCAATAAGTTTCGTTTTCTATTGGATAATCATCTACAGCATCAAAATCTCTGTTGTACTAGTAGTACTGTATATTTAAGGGTGGGTGTACTGTATATATATTATATGTATGTATGTATGTCTGTATGAATTCTTTCACAGTCATGTTTCATATTATTAATTGTAACCAGTATATACAAGAAAGAGTTGTTATTATTGTGGTTTTTAAGTATAGAGACTGCAAGGATAAACAAATCGAACAATTAAATAAACAATCAAATTATATATATATGAACATGATATAGGAAGTATATTATTTATATGTAATGTACCTTGCCCTGAGTGTTAATGATATGTACACAAAGGACATGGCTCTGCTGATGTGTTGATAAGAGTAACCCTGCCCCTGCCTCGTGGTTTTCTGAAGCTCCTCATCAGGGTCACCTCCACCTCCCGCCCCCCCCCCGGCAACCTCGTTAACTCTTTCACCCGGGATCTCTGAGGAAGAGTTGTTGAAACCGGTTAAATATCATCGGGGCTGTCGCGGTTCCGGGGAGGGGAGGGGGAGGCAACACTCCCGCTAGTTTTTGGCCGATTACTCTTTCCGTCGTTAAATTGTTAGATATATATATATTTCCTGATTTTAATCGATGGCACCGGATTCGCAGATCTGCGAAAGGGGGGGGGAAGTGAATTATTTTGATCCACCACCGAGAGGGAGCAAACGGCTACCGAACTGTGACAAAATTGGGCGTTGGAGAACAGCCAGTTTCCGTTGAGTTTCGACGTAACATTAATTCAAAACCATCGATGGCTTTGCTGGTAAGGCTTTGGTGGTTAGGCTTTGCTTTTTAGGCTTTGCTGGTATGTTTGTATGTTGTTAACGAAGTTTGAGTGTATACTGGTTTGTGAGATGATAAGGGTTGTCACACTGGAGATACTGACCACTTAAATCAAACTAATTAAAATGTTACAAAACCTAATTAACACATACCTGTAGAAAATGTAAAAGACATTCAAAATGTGGAAGGTGGCTGGTAAACTCGTGACACAAAACACAAGTGAAGAAGATGACCCGTAGTTATTTTGGCCCATGCAGCCAGCCAGCCAGCTCATGAATTGCTTTCTCTAATTGTCAAGGATTTTAACTCGCTTGAGATCTCGCCCCGAGTACACTAGTAGACAAAAATATATGGTTAAAGTGTGTGGCACATTAAATGGTTGCTTCATGCCTGGGTCCTACCTGAACCCTTTAATGGCGCAGGCTTCATCGGTGCACCGGTGGATGGAAAGCCTTTGCCATGGACTCGGCGGTAGAATGTTCACGACAGTTGTCACCGTCATGGTAGAATGTCATCCCCGGATTGGGGCGGCAGTCCTACAGTCGAGCTGCACGTGAGACTGCGAATACATGTGCCGTCGTTCCTCCCGCGAGGTTTGCGACGAGTACGACGTGCTTGGTCGAATGCCACCAAATGTGCCGGGAAGGGGCTACCCGATGGTAGAGTCCTTTGGTTCTCGGAAGCGGGGGGGGGGGAGGGCTACTCTACCTGGTCCTCAATTATCTTATTGTATATTTGTCAAATAGCTATTGTCATGCAAATGTAATAATTTAATAATTTAATTGAGTTGAAATTGCTTTACAATTATTGCTCCTTTGGCTAGCAACAATCTATCTGGTATACATCATCCTCACCTTCCCCACTGGCAAATCCCATTGTACTATATGGTAGAGCCCTGCGTAAGTTCAACACCATATGGCGCTGGGTCGGTGTCAATAATAGTTCCTACTGTGACACCACAGATGGCGATGTTCTATACACAATTGACTTCCACGTGTACTGTACGCGTGTCCTTCCCAGGTTATTTACGCTCTGATGGTTTTCAGCTCCGTTTGTTATGTATAAAAGGACTATTTTGATGTTGTAAGTTGAGTTTGTAGAGCGTTATAATTTCAGGCGGCGGACTATCGACTGATACAAATTTATGAGTATGGAGCGCGATACACACAACACGGCGTAGCCGATACTGTTATTACATATACTTTAGTAGTTTATAGTTTTATAGTCCGGTAACCGACGCGGAAGTCCGTCAGAGGTTAATGTGGCAGGCGATGTACCCCATCCTTCTCCGGGGATTGCCATTTTACGACATCCCCTCCTGACCGTTGATAGTGAGAACTTGTCGATCTTTGACCACTCCCTCGAAAGTCCGAGGGGAAATGAGAGCGACCTGTTCATCACCACTGCACTTGCAGCCGTGCTGAGCGAATTTGTTGCCGACGCCACTGATAGACGGCGGCGAATTTTTGAACCGAATCGATCGGCACTCTAACCCGCTAGGCCACACACCCTCCCGCCGAAACGTGCGCCGTAAGATGGTAGGCTAGGGGCGAGACGGGCAGGTGTTGAAAAAGGCCGGATAATCTGTCGAGTTCTTTGCAGGCAAATCGATGTCAGTTTAATGTTTTTTTGTTAATTTCTCTGGCGACTGGTTTTCATGGTGTCGATCTACTACTTACCCACCTGTTGGTGAAGCTTCGTAACCCTCAACCCCTATAAGCCTAAGCTGTCCTACGTCTGTGACAGTCGTCGCTGAATCACGTCGCTCAGGACCGTAACATTTTCCCCGAGTGGTGGGTGTATCCCTCCCTCTCTGGATATTCCTTCCTTTTGGATCGACACGGAGTCGCACTTTCCGTTAATTAAGGTTCTGTTTTGGAAGTATTTTCCTGATACTTTTACCTGGCCTCACCCTTTTACCTTTTAAGTATCATGAATGTTATTTTAGGTGTTTCTGAACCTTGTAGTAGAAAGAAATTGTTTGTGTTTTCTTGTTTGGGAGAATTTGACTTGGTGCCCTAGTTTGCAGTCCGAATGAAAATTGAAATGACCCATGAAGACAATGAACATTGGAAAGTTTTGTACTTAAATAATTGGGCAAGAAGCAAATTTCAAAACTCAAACTATCAATTAGTAAAACATTAAATATCCATTTAATCTGCCATTTTTAACGAGGAGTAAGGATTCATTCTTTGGGTATTGCTTGCCAATCGAATCAGTTGCTTTCTCTAATCTAATGTCACCTCAAGCGCCAGCC
The DNA here is from genome assembly GCA_027574785.1 of Orphnurgus asper. Lineage (NCBI taxonomy): Eukaryota > Metazoa > Echinodermata > Holothuroidea > Elasipodida > Deimatidae > Orphnurgus > Orphnurgus asper. The sequence goes on along the minus strand of JAODAG010315134.1, from coordinate 2,088 downwards.
AGATTCCCTTACTATTTTTGCTTGGAGTTGCTTAAAATCCTGATTACGCATACTGTATGTATATAACGTTCTTTGAAAGTGGCCCATTTTTCACTTGAAAATCTGCTTTGTCAGTACATTTGTTAGGAAACAGGAAGTCGTACACAGTAAGCAGATATGTAGAAGAAGGTGTCGCCAGTTATGATGAATTCATTTTGTTGTATGAACTATGATGCAATATTCTCAGAATGATGGTAATATATACCCGCAGTATACCCTGCTTTTAGTCAAAATTTGGGTTCTTCTGGATTGATACTTGTCAAAGGTTCTCTTTTTACTTTAAATAACAAAATAAAGATAGGAGATGGTATCTACATATGCTGTAGAAATTGTTTGAATCCTCAGGTACAATAGTTAAGATTTTGAGGGGTCAAGGGTCATCAAAAATTATCAGGGAAATCAAATAAAAATTGATTGAAATAATAAAACTGGTCAACAATGGTCAGAGTGATCAGATTCAAACACCATTCATGATTGCAACAAAGGATTGCACATTAAGGTTGAATAATGTTATTAAGGGAATCTTAAATTCTAAACATGTCTGGCAATGTCTAATCATGAGTCACCCCTGCATTGGCATCGCTATATCTCATCAACCTTAACCACAGAGATGCATATACAACTGCTTGCTTGATACCACAGCCAAGTCTGCACATATCTCTCAGAACCACCGTAGTAATCTCTCGGCAAATGGGGTGGAGTTGAATGTTTCAATGTAACTGTACAAGTCAGTTACGCTATACTTGAACTGTAGGTATCTTCCGCAGAATGCAAACGTTTCGTCAGTTTTTTTGTGGACGTTTTGTGAGGTTACTTTCAAAAGCCGTGCTTGTAACTTGGACTCTTTCGTGAGCACGTCGTCCGTAGCTGGAGGGGCATCTCATATGAGGTATGCTACATTTCATGTTATCATCCATTGTGGCTGGGCTACATTATGTCTGCCTTGTATGTTACCTTCAGTATATTATAGTCTGCAGTTTTATATTCCATACTTTAGGCTTAGTATAATACTTGAACGGACCTCCAAAGCCATTGTAGGGTAATTAAAATAAGGTAATGTCAGCCTTGGTAATGTATGTCATGGTTCACTAGCTTACATGAAACATGGGGGCTGGGTAGAAAATATTGGTAAATATGCTGCATTTGGAGTTAGGTGTGTAGTAGTAGTAGCATGCACATGCAACCAATTTTCAAAATGGAGATGCCCCTCCCTTGTATCTTGCCTCTTGTTATGTTAAGCAGTTGAACTGGCTTTTGACTGATTGTGTTTACTGATCGTATATACAGTATATACAATACTGCTTTTCTTTACTGATGGTGTGTTTTACACTGTAATGTGACTCAAGTCGGGTGTGATTTTCAGATCGTTACGTGTATCTTAGCCTGATACTGACATATATATGGGTTTATATATAGCACACTCTGCATTTACCTGCCTCTCAAATACAGTGCATCAGTATAATATATACCATAAAACAAGACAGTTACAGTAAATGATAAAACTATGTTATGCATACACATTGTACATGCATACATAAAGCATCTATCAATTTGTATGTTTGTTCCAATGAAAGATTGTTATTGTGGTTACTATATGTTAATGTTTTTGAGAATAAAAGAAACCTTCATCTCGGTTCCTGATAATTGCTAAAAAAAACAGTGATCCACAGTTATAACAATTTTGCGTTCTTCGTATGGACGTTAGGAAGTGACTTTCGGTTCTAATGTATAAACTCCTCTGGTTATAATAATTAGTTCACTCTGTCCGATTTTACAAGCCATACAGTACCACCACACGCTACCCATCTGTGAAAGGGTCCCCGAGTTTTCACACATTCTTTTACCTCGCTCAGGCACGAACAAACATGTTTTCCCTGGTTGAAGATATGGGCGATGCTTGGCTGTACTGGAACCCAGTCTGGAGAGGTATAGATCTATGCCTAGTGTGTCTAGTCCGTGTATTTCCTCACGCTGCTTATATTCTGTTATTTTTTTGGAAGTTTGCTTTGCAAAACGTCGGCCTTTTTGATCGTTACTGTACTTTGTGGC
>JAODAG010315123.1:0-12180 GCA_027574785.1 Orphnurgus asper | reverse complement strand
AAAATAAATTTATGGTCTAGTTTCTTCATTAAACCAGTCGCATCATCATCTCTGCCCCAAGGGCTTTCTGCCTTTTAGACTTTTTATCTTCTACATTTCCTTTTATCCAGGCTCCTTCAGGAAAACTGTAAGAAAAGTGTAAGAAGGGATGTTACACCATGTTGCGATTTGGGGCATATCACCACGATCACCAAGAGTGGCTGTGTCCGTGTAGCTTCTTGAACTCCTGGTGTCTTTACAGATGGAGTGTCATGTCTCTGTGAAGGGATTCTTTAATGTAATATGGCACATTATCCCCAGACCTCTAGGTGAAGAAAAAGGTTTTGTAAATATTTGTGTCTGAATTACATTGTATGGAAACCAATAATTATGTCCTTTAATGACTTTCTTGAAGCAAGGACTTCCACATCCATGGTTCTTGTTTTTCTATTATATGTTTTGCATAATATCTTTGTAATTTAGGGGTCATGGTTGTGTGACTAAATCTACATTCATTAACCCTCAGATAGAATGCAATCTCATTTGTTGAGAGTTAATCAATTACCAGGTAATCATTTGAGCATATGCAGGCTCATTCAGAATCCAGTTTAGGAGAATTATTGTAATTAATTGTTAGCATCATTTGATACATATTGCCTCTATCCAAATGATGTCATTCTCTCAGTAATAGTTTATATACAGATCTGACCATGACAACGTGCAGTTGCACAGTAGCTATGTATATACATATGTAAACACACTAACAAACTAATTCACACATTCACTGCTGTGGTCATAGCCTAATATCTTGCGGAAGAAAGGCTACCATAATGTAATCACAGAAGGCAGTGGATCTTGGCTTGGCCAAGGTCCGATCAACCATCTGTGATGACGTCACACTGCAGTCTCCATTCCGTAATAGAGACCCCATCATCTGGTCATTTTTCCGCAAAGTTTTGTTACTAGCACAACATACATACGTTAACTGCTGCATTTGAATGTTTTCAAATGACATTAAGACGGAAATTCTGTAATATAACACGGCTGTCATGCATGCTCAACTTCTTTCTGAAAGTAGTAAACAAATATGGTTATATTGTTATCTATGCATATTATTAGTTTATACTTATATTTCGTTGCATTCAACTGATTATTTCTTCATCAATCAGAAGTATGACAGGCTCATCATCGGTGAAAGTTTTCAAGAGTTTAGAGACTTCGATCTTTCCCACACAAATAACGCTAAAGGATCTTGTACCAGCAACCGACGTCGGTCCCAGCACCCAACATCGGTTCCAGCAACCGACATCGGTACCGTAATAGACGTTCAGCATGTCCACTGGTAAGTGCAGATGCTGTTTTATTTGTAATACAATACTTGTCAAGATTGGTATCTTACATTGTGTGGAGTGCCCCATAGAAGTAATAAAACGTGATCGTATTGGATAGTGTATTACACAAACACATGTATATATCAACAAAACAAATGTAGGCAACTGTGCTGCATATTTCATATCTTATTGTAATTACCACTATATGTACGTATCATTGTAGGCTTATACTATTGAGGAAGAACTGACACTGCTGCTACTACCCAGGCCTTGACATAAATAACAACTCACTTGGCGAGCATGACTAAAAATGTACTCGCCAAATTGTAAAGTGTACTCGCCAATTTCTTTAGCCTAGTATAACGTTATGCATTGCCAACAACAGTCAAGTGTATAGATCTGTACAGTAACGCGTTAGGTTAGGCTTAAGATAACATTAGGCAATTCAATAATAATAGTGTTGGGACGATATTGCCAATATCGGTTCTGGGGGGGGGGAGACATTTTCAAGTCGTGAAGAACGGTCATAAATTATCGGCTGTGTTCAGATCATCATTATTCATAATTGTTATCCTCGATGCAATTATGTGGAATAATTCGTGGGGGGATGTTTTCAAGTCGTGAACCCCAAACACTACAGGAGCGGAAGTTATAGTAAATGAGGACATTTTGCACGTTAAAACTGGGGTATCGTTTTGGCGCATAGGCCAGACCTGCCAGTAACACGTGTAAAGACGTACCGTATGCACCCACATTGTTGTCAACTATGACAGCTCTTAGCCTGTATTATACAGTAGCCTATATAACTCGTCAGTCTGCTTCGTACATTGCAATGTTCAGTTCTGATAAACAAACAGTCGATTGCTAGGAAAAACCGGGACTGGTTATGGTTTTTTCTCTATTACATCCAAAATAATTTCCACTATGTGTGCCGAAAACAGTCATTGTATATAGATCTGTGTTTTCTCCCGCAAGTGGGGAATTCCGTCCCCGCTAAGCTTGATACATATGAAATAGTGTTTAGGTACAGGATACAGCCAAAGCTAATAAAACAGAACTTTACAACAAATGCATGGTTTAAACTGATTGACAAATTGAGAATAAATTAAGAGGACACTATTTGTTTGTTGTAACAGTTGCAGCATGCACATTTATCTTTAAGTGAGTGCTAAGTAATTGCGCATTGACATTGATATTTTTTGACAGGGACTTCGCTTGAAGAGAGCAAGAAGTATCTACACTAATGCAACAACAGCTTGAACAACTCCACACAGAAGCATCAACTGTGAAAACTGTGAGTTTGGTTATTTGTAAAATAAAAAGAACTCACATCAACATTACTAATTAAAATTATTGTGTACCATGTGTACCATGCATGATGTATCCTTAAGTCTATGCCACTTGGTGGGAATGCATGCAGTCTTCTTTTTTCTTCTTCAATAGTTAGTGTTTCTGAGAAACATACCAAAGATTGGATCAAATGTGAGAAATTGATGATTGTTCCTTTTTTGGTTGGTGGGTCAGTACTCTTAGGTACTATTTTATACACTTGCACCTAAGGAGTTGGTTTGTAATTTTTAAGTAGGTCGAAGTGTTCTTCTATTTCTCCTATATGTCGCATCATTTACCTTGACAATGTATGATCATGGTTCATTGGTACCCTTAATGACCTCTTCCGAGATTCCATTTTCTGGTAGTCCATCTGAACTTTAACCTGTAGTCATTTGAACTCTAACCTGTTGACCTTGCCTCAATGACGATTTGTTGTTTTCTGCAAATACTCTTTATTAGACTTTTGTAGTTTTGCAGGGGTCAACAGTGGTGGTTTTATGGGTATAGAACGTTTTTGTGCATTTGCCCATTAGTTTCTGTAGTGGAGATATGTGTATTCTCCACTTGAAGTGTTTCTTTTATCAAGCAATGTAAGATAAGGGCCTCGTCTCATATCATGCTTTGCCTTTTTGAAAAGTTGTTTTACAGTTTGAATTGCTCTCCACCATTCCGATACTCTGTGGGTAATGTAGTGAGCTTGTTTTGTGGAGGAATTTATATGCCTTGGCAAATTCTTTGAATTCTACAGAGGAGAATTGGAGGCTTATATCTGAATATATGATTTCAAGTATCCCGTGTCTTGCACACTGACTCTTTAATTAGGGTAATTCCCTTAGATGTTGTACCACCTTTACATCTTGACACTTCCACAAATTTGGAGTAGTAGGCTAATATCTATCAACAACTGAGATATGTCGTCTCATTATACAGTTGAAACGTGACATACTAGTTACATTCCTTTTCCGAGTCCCTGGTTTGATCATCTCTTACGTTGTCTGCTGATGAATGCTCATTGGTTGTCATTTCCCCGATCTGCACACTTCGAAGAAATGATATTCCAGTATGTCACAGTTGTTGCATTCCTGCCCGTAGGCTGGACAATACCTCGGTCCATGTCTTCGACCACATTTTCTACGGTCAAATTGATTAGTCAAGTCTGATTGATGTCTTGGTCGTGAAGTTTGATTTTCCCTCGATTTATTTGGAAATGTATTTGGAAACTGTATGTAGCTGCACTGAGTAATTGAAATGACTTGAGTTAAATCGTTCGAGTCATATACATTCATATTATAATAAAAAATATCATGTGCAACGCAATACTATATATCCATTTGTGAAATTAGAGGCAGAACAAGTCACTCTCAGACCATGATATAGTTTAGTATTATTTCAAGGATAGGAATTGAGCCTCATAAAAGCCTAATTAGGTTATACTGTCTGTGTTGATGATGGTTTTCAAAGACATTTGTTGTAAGGCTTGGGTATTGAATCTTGTTGTTGCCAGATGTTTGTGGTCATCCTCGAATAACATATCTATATTACTGGGTATATACCATACGTGTTTCTTTGTAAATAGTAATCAGCGTGCATAATTAGTTGTTAGTAGTAATTTATTTTTAAAAGGAGCCTTTTTAGTCAGGACTGGACTGTAACTGTAGGTCCAATATGTGTTAGTGGAACCCTCAACATTTAGTGCATGCAATCTGTTTGCTCCCGGTTCACTCTACAAAATTTGCACGCAGTTTGCACGCACGAGTGTACTCTAAGCTCCGAGCATGCGATTCGCCCCTTTTCCACACATATGCTTTGCTTTAAATTGCACACAATCTGTTTGCTCCTGGTTCGCTCCACTAAACTGCACGCAGTCTGCAATTTGCTCAAGCTCGATCATGTTTAGTCACACAATTTGCATATCATCAAGATGTCTACATAGCTTGGAGATTAATTAAGCTACGAGCTTAAATCTAGTAAATTAAAAGTGTTCGGGGTTCATGAATATTTCAACTGCCCCCATGCCACATATAGTGCCTTGGTGCCCTGTCATGAAAGAGTTTCGTTTGGTCTTGTGGTGCCCTTACAAAATTAGACAGCACCGTGGCAAAATGGGCCTCGCCCTGAAAATGAAGGAACTTCCCGATCTGTACTTATTCTGGTATGAAAAGGGCCAATGTGGTCACCAAAATTCAAATGTCAGATTTTCACATTTTCCAAATTCATCAAGGAAATTCTCCAAAAAATATAGTAATTTAGTGGTCTAATGAGTAATTAAAAAATGACAATAAAGTGGGTTCTTGCTCAAGTTTATATATTTTTTTGGCCAATAGCATAGTTTCTGGCGCCCTCTAATCTTTTTATGGACAGTGGCATCATTTTACAAAGCACTTTTCACAAAATAACAATCTGTGTACTTTTTTAACAAGGTAACTTCAATACCTAAATATTGAAATAGTTACAATCCATTTTTAAACAAGTAAATGTGTAACTGGATAAACGTGAAAAACTGTTACTGAAAGTTGACGGTTTGTATGAGATTGTGGACAATGAAGCTTCTTCGTTGGCTAAGAGGAACGTTACAGCGAGTGTGAGTAGAAAAGGATGCATCGACGGCAGGTTTTACCACTCCATATCCATTGAGGATAATGTTAAATATTCAGTGAAATAGTTAAAATCCACTTTTAAACAAGTACATGTGTAACTGATAAGCAGCAAGCTGGATAAACTTGATAAATGTTACTGAAAATTGACGGTTTGAGATTGTGGACAATGAAGCTTCTTCGTTGGTTAAGAGGAACGTTACAGCGAGTGTGAGTAGAGAATGTTGCATCGACGTCAGGGCTTACCATTCAATACACAACTCCATATCCAATGAGGATGACGTTCTGTAAATATTCAGTGAAATAGTTAGCATCCACTTTTAAACAAGTAAATGTGTAACAAGCAGCAAGCTGGATAAACGTGATAAAATGTTACTGAAAATTGACGGTTTGTATGAGATTGTGGAGACTGAAGCATCATTGCATAATGTTGCATTGACGGCAGGGCTTACTATTCCATGTCTGCCTGGTACCTCATGTCTAGCCAGTCGGCCATTTGTGTACAGACACGTTCTGCCATGGATTTCAGGTTGCCCCCACTGCGCCGTACCTCTCGACTCTCACGGCTCCATCGGGTCAGTGCCTGTGAAGCTCTCCGGCCTCGATCTTCCTTCTTCTCCTGGCTCCGCCGGCTCCATTACCTCTACCGGCGCAGTTGCCTCCACCGGCACCGTTGCCTCCACCGGCTCCGTTGCCTGCACCTGCCTTGTCGGCTCCGTTCTGTCTCCCGGCCCCATTTCCTCAACCGATGCCTCCACTGGCGCCGTTGTCTCCACCCGCTCCGGTGCCGTTCCCTCCACCTGCTCCGTTTCCTCCACCTGCCCTGCCGGATCTCTTGACTCTACCTGCTCCGCCGATACTCCGTTTTCCTTTACCAGCCCCGCTGATACTTCCACTGCCGGCTAATTTCCCAGCCCTGCTGGTACTCCAGTCCACTCTCACTTCTCCCTTCTCTTTCTCCACTCTTGCCTTTCCGACTCCCCCGGAACCGGTAGCCATATTACCTTGAGTCTCGGAGGTCCTCAACTTCACGCCGCCTGACGATTTTCTTGTCGTCCCTTTGCCTCTGGGGGTCCTGAAAACAGCGAAGACGATGGCCCTGGTGATTTCCCCGTCTTCCTCAGTTTCTTTGTGACTCGAGCGATCCTCTCCTCTATCCTCGCTCTGAGTGAAGCCCATCTCGACGTAGTGTAATGAACACAAATTACACACGGGGAACCCTCCGTGATAAAGCAGAAAAAACTCGCAAAATCCTTCTACCTACACCTCACGGAGAAACTCTAATTCTTTCTCACAAAACTAACTTACGAATACGCAAAAACTACCTAATAGTAGAACTGCCTACCGACGTAACACATACCAAAAATAGGAATGAGGTATACGCAACATGTGGGGCTTCAGGAGCTGGGGTGACCAGCTACTTTTTTTGCTAAAGTAGAGCTGCAGTAAATAATAGGCTATACATTGGGTCATGTAAGGTTATGAAGGTAGATTTCCTCCTCGGAGAACCTGCCATGCTGCGAGATTTCCTCCTCCTTACCTTAATCATACAAAGATAACTCAAAGGGAAACACTCCTAAATTGGTCCCCTTGCATTCGCTCTGGATCCGAACATGATTGCCACTTCAAATGCTCTACTCCCCTCTCCACGAGACTCAAATATGAATGTCTTCTCCAATTAAAATTTTTGCTTCCCCATCCCTTCTTTCACTAAAGACCATATAGGATACATACAGTTTGAGTGTGTATATATAAACATTAGGGGATATGCTAGTATCTGCATACACAATAATGTACATCCACTATATTTAAGGATATCTTACAGTACATACCTCAAATATAGGATAGTTATATAAATGAGTATAAGGTATATATAGTAGGGGATATACTAGCATCTACGTGTTCACACATGGTGAAACATGAAGTACTAACATAGCTCAAAAATAGGATACATGAGTGTGGATAGAGGCTAGTATAGTTACATACAAATGTATCATTAATATTTGAGGTGGTCTTACATGAAGTACATTAAATAAAGGATACATACACGAGTATGTATGAGTTAGTGTATACATTTGTGGCAGGATTACATGAAGTACATACCGGTACCTTATCATCGATGAGTGTCGCACCTGTGCGGTACCGCATGTACTTTGCAGTTAGGACAGATTATTGCACGCATGCACGAGTAGTTTGTCTTCAGAATTAGACATCGTTTGGATTAGCGAGAATTAATGCGTGACTCCATTCATTTAACACGTAATGCATCATGATGCTGTGTTTATAGCAATTGAAAGACAAATATGTTCCTATATATTTGCCTGTAATAAACCATACTCATGCCAATAAAACACCATAGTAGGAATTTGTAAGAAGAAATTCTTCCCAACATCTAACCTACATCGCCCCTTCTGAAGCTTTAAGCAGTGGCCTCTAGTGCTCCTGAAACGGAAACTAGCATTAAAAGCTACATCGTCAACTTGACCTGCAGTTGCCCTACCCAGTTGAGCTTTGAAGCCATATGGAATATTCAATCCCAAGGAGTAGGCTACAGTTCACAGTTAGGATATTTATTAACTCATGTCTTTCAATACACTGTTGGGAAAGTGCTCTTGTAACTCTTGCAACGCAAAAGTAGTAGATTTCCCATCAGATTGAATGGTGATATTGGATGCTATATTTAATAATCCTGGATTTCACAGAGAGATGTAAAGGATCACATGGCCAGTCAGGGATTATGATCAAATGGTAAATTAAATAAAAAAATAACGGTCCGTTATTGATTGAACGGTACCATAACTACAGCAAAAACAACAATCATTTCATTGGGAAGTGCTGAAGACACCATGGGGTTACAAAAGCCTATTGTCAGATGTCACTCGAACGGTAAATTGCCAACATAAAACTCCGTTTCAGCAAGGATTGAACCGTGACCAAGTGCTCCTTTGGTGATATTCCCATTCCTTTTAACCCATCCAAAACAGACCTGATAGTCTGATCTTCTTCAAACTTGACCGAGACAGATCGAGAACGTAACAATTTATTTGTATTACAACTACACAAATGTAAATGCTGTATGAAGAATCAGAGAGCAGAGAAAACATGTCTATATATATCTGTATATTCTACAAATCTACTCAAGCAACAAGCACAATAATAAATGAAAACAATACAGCTTAATGAACAATATAATATACAATGTGAGTCTTAAGGCGCCAGATAAACATAATTACTTATCTATAAACTGGGCGGCCGTCGATGAAGTTTGGTGGTTGTAATCGAGTCTTCAACGGAGGTAAGGCGCGGCGCGGAAATGAAGAATATATAGGCCTACAACGAGAGTTCTTCAAGTTTATTAACAATGGATGGTGTAAGTTCAGCTGGGTCCAATTCGTAGGATACAGCTGGTAGATAGCACATGGTAGTTGATCCACCGATAATGAACTTTTTACTGGATATAGTTATTAACGAAGTAGTTGAAGGAGAACGTCTGACAGGACTTCTCTTCAATACTGGTAAACTTCCACAGAATATAGGAAGGTAAAATGGTATAACGTAATTATGACAGGGTGAGAGGAAACGGACTTAACCCAACAGCGATGTATAACCCTCTGACTGGATGAACTACGGTGATAGCGTGGGTTCACAGCGACAGTGTAGGTGATGACGTCATGCGTGTACTTAGTAATAATGAATATGCAACGGTAAAGCAACCCCATAACAGCAGAAAACAACAAATCACTCAAAGGAATTATTACGATCGTAAGGCTAAAAATTTAGGAAATTAGGAACAGTTGGGAAAACATAACAACGTTCCTGCTGGCATCTCATTTCCTTTTCAGTTTCAGTTGAAACCAATGTTTTTCATGCTTCACAAAGCTGGTGCAAAAAGTCAAAGCCAATCTGTTTGATAAAGTTCTACAATTTGTAAGCTTAGCCAGTATATGATTAAAACCATAATTTTCATATACTTAATGTGGTAGTTTTCTGCTTAATTCTTATTGCAGGTCAAGGTCATAGCATAAAATGAGAAGAGAATTAATGAAACAAGAATATGCATGAAAAGAAATGCTTGTCTCTGCAATAGCATAGGTTATGCCTAATTCAGATTAAATTTCCAACAGGATGTTAAGGACAGAATGAATTGATTGAAATATCAATATATGTAAATGTTCCAATCCAAGTCCCAATCACACGCCCATATAGGAGAGAAAACTATCTTAAGTCCAAATTGCACGCTCAGAAAGCCCTCCCTCCAATGACTTGATAATCAAGCCACAATTCTTGTAAATAATCCATCCTCTCTGCATGCCTGCGAATTCGTTTTTCCTTCAGGGTGAGTTTTCTTATGAATTCCAGGAAATCCAGGGAAAACAAAGACTTTTGTAGTAGTGAATAAGAAGCTCTCTTCTTTACTCTTACAAATGGTTTTTCTCATTTTTTTTTCAGAATCCTTGCCAAATCTACATTTGCCATTTGTTATTGATGATGCATACATGTGTGCATAGAACCGCACACACATGACACAAACACGGTGACTGAGACTAACACCAGTAAGTTTCCAGATGGTTCAATGAGAAGGTTGAAAAGCTGTCTTCCACGGCTATGAAATTAAGCAATTACTCCAAGTGGGCCCCAGAGTCATGAGGGGACTTAGCGTATGACACATGGGATATTTTGTTTCTCTCCGTAATATTTGTAACCTACCTGCTTTGGAGAAATACTGGAAGTCATCTGGAAAAGAATAAAACATAGATAAAATAAAATGTAAAGCTGGAAAGGTTTACATGGTATGGCCTCACAAGCTTAATAGGGCTTAAGCTTGTGAGGCCATATCACAAAAACAAACAAAAAGTGAAACATTGAATTCGACGTCGTCAAAAGTAGCACTATATCAACAACAGGTGACGTCTTCTACGTCTCATAGATTAAAACTTTAAACGATCGAATGTTACCTGATCGGGGACCCTCTAGGAGAAGATTCATTGCGAGTAGCCGAAGGCTGTGGATATAGAAATGAGAAACCGGTCGAGATGGGTAACTTTGGATTTCTATATCCGGAGGGTTCTTACACAATATTTGAAACAAAGCAGTAGATTTCCCATCAGATTGAATGGTGCTATTGGACGCTAACTACAAAATATTTAATAATCCTGGACGACTAACATCATCGCAGGGAGATGTAAAGGATCACATGGCCATTCAGGGATTATGATCAAAGGGTAAAGACATTTTTAGGAAAGGGTAGGACGAGTGTGAGGATTTATGCAGACTTTGTAAAGTGCCTGGAGTGTCGAGTTGAAAATGCAAACACAAACACGTCGTTCTTCTGCTAAAAGATGGACATCCATGTAGAGCACCTGTTACTACATCCTTTCCCTTCCCTGCCCCCACTAAACAAAGAGAGAGAATATACGTTGTATTTTGAAGATACAATCTGTGATGCATTATAAACAGAACTCCACTGGCAGCAAAAAGAAGGTGATAAGGTGGTTTAGTAATAATGAGCAGGGGGAGTGGGTGGGGTTTGGTTTTGAAATGAGGAGGTAACATAAGTTGGGAGCAGTCATCTAGCTACTCACCTGTTGAATTTCATCTGCTCCTGAATCCATACCAGCAGCAGTAACTCTGGATGATAGATATATGGCAGCAGTGGCTTCGGGAAAAGAAAATAATGCAAATCTATTGCATGGGCAAAACGCCTTTTCTAAGAAAACAAAAAGATTTACTAGTGGAAAATGATGGAATAGTACTCATTGCGATGAAATAGATTAGTGTTGGGCTGAAATTGCCAATATCAGTTCAGGCCGATATCCGATATTTCAATCACAATATTGGGCCGATATGATATCGTGAACAATATTTGTAAACGGTCATAAATTCTCTAATGCATTTCAAGTCGTGAACCCAAACACGACTGGTGACCTCTATATGAAATGTTATTGATAATGTCTGGTGGTGAATCTTACACTGGTGACCTCTATATGACATGTCATTGATAAGGTCTGGTGGTGAATCTTACACTGGTGACCTCTATATGACATGTTATGGATAAGGTCTGGTGGTGAATATTGCACTGGTGACCTCTATATGACATGTTATGGATACTGTCTGGTAGTGAATCTTACATTGGCGACCTCTATATGACATGTTATTGATAAGGTCTGGTGGTGAATCTTACACTGGTGAGCTCTATATGACATGTTATTGATACTGTCTGGGAGTGAATCTTACACTGGTGACCTCTATATGACATGTTATTGATGTCTGGTGGTGAATCTTACACTAGTGACCTCTATATGACATGTCATTGATAAGGTCTGGTGGTGAATCTTACACTGGTGACCTCTATATGACATGTTATGGATAAGGTCTGGTAGTGAACCTTATACTGGTGACCTCTATATGACATGTTATGGATAAGGTCTGGTGGTGAATCTTACACTGGTGACCTCTATATGACATGTCATTGATAATGTCTGGTGGTGAATCTTGCACTGGTGACCTCCATATGACATGTTATTGATAATGTCTGATGGTGAATCTTACACTGGTGACCTCTATATGACATGTTATTGATAAGGTCTGGTGGTGAATCTTACATTGGTGACCTCTATATGACATGTTATTGATAATGTCTGGTGGTGAATCTTACACTGGTGACCTCTATATGACATGTTATTGATAATGTCTGGTGGTGAATCTTACACTGGTGACCTCTATATGACATGTCATTGATAATGTCTGGTGGTGAATCTTACACTGGTGACCTCTATATGACATGTTAGTGATAAGGTCTGGTGGTGAATCTTACACTGGTGACCTCTATATGACATGTTATTGATAAGGTCTGGTGGTGAATCTTACACTGGTGACCTCTATATGACATGTTATTGATAATGTCTGGTGGTGAATCTTACACTGGTGACCTCTATATGACATGT
>JAODAG010315101.1:0-12184 GCA_027574785.1 Orphnurgus asper | reverse complement strand
TACTTTTGTGTTTTCATGCAATAACCCCAGTGCCTTCCCCCAATCAAATGATTATTCAAGTTCAGTTAAGATTTGAGATTTTCGCAATTTACCAGGACACCTTAATTTTTCTTGCCATTTACACACCTTCATTCAGTTCCTTTTAATTTTTCCTACATGATTGGCTTTTGTGTTTCCATAGTCTACAAAACCCCAGTGCCGTACCCCTCCCCTTCCCCCAATCAAGGGATTAATCAAATTCAGTTAAGATATGAGTTCCAAGTTTATTTACCGTTCATGCGACATCTGTTATTTTTTCTTGTCGTTTATATGCAATTTCCATTTTCGTTAATTTTTCGACAATTGGCTTTTGTGTTTCCATAGTCTACACAACCCTAGTGCCTTCACCCCTTCCCTTCCCCCAATCAAGGGATTATTCAAATTCCGTTAAGGTATGAGTATTTTGTTTTTATTTTTAAAATATGAGTTCCGTAATTTTCTTTTATTTTCTCAATATACGGTACCATACCATATTTACCGTTTATTCGTTTAAGCGCCTTCTGTTTTCCAAGTTCCGACAATTGTTTTTTGTGTTTCCATGCAATAACCCCAGTTCCTTCAGCCACTTCCCCTTCACCCCCAAGTGTTTATTCAAATTCAGTTAAGATTTGAATTCCGCGATTTTGTTTTATTTTCGTGGTCCTTAAATATTCGCCAGTTTGTAGTATACACGCGGTGGGAATCATTCTGGCTCGGTTAGTTCGGTAGGCCTACTGCTCTTCATGGTAACAAATGCAAACTTTCCATAAAAAGTATTGTTTGGAATAATTAATTTCTGGAGTTATCCTCTTTGAATGAATAATTTAAGATCTTCCAATTGCAATAATTGAGGATTCGGAATACCCCCCAAAAATCTCTATAGAAAAAAAAACACCGACCGACCCTACCTTCTGAAGCGGGTCTACGAACAAACCAATGTACAAATGAAAAGTATCCACTTAATGTTTTAAGATTACATTTTAAAGAAAACTGGACACGGGGACACAAATTATATTTGCCTGAATCTCTTTTCTCTGCATAGAAATAATTAAATGGTAAAATGTAGTGGCAGCTCCCTGGTAAAATGCTGTAGAAAAAGAACCCACTACAAGTGTATTGATACTGCAGCAGTCGCAGATAAGTGTAATGAATCAAGGTCATTGTTTACGACCAGTTCCAGCGCTGTGTCGCTGAGCAAACAGCGGTGGCCTCGTGAGCGTGAAACCGGAAGTCGGGTTAGAATTTTATTACCGCACTTTTCTAAGAGAAAGTGCGGTATGGGGTTAGAGATTCGGCAAGGGATGATATATTCGTATTGTTACTAAATCACATTTTACTCTTTGCTTCTCATGTCTTGTAATTGTATTATTCAATTACCCATTGTTACTTGTCAAGAATTGTATTAACAACATTGAGTCTCACTTTACTCCTTGCTTCTCTAAATGGTATTTAAAATACTATTCTGTGCTTTTTATTAATAATACTTGTCAACAAGTTTCTGGAAGTGCTCAATATTGGAAAAAATCTCCCTAAAACAAGTCTTTATTGGATATTATCACATCTTTTGTGCATTTATCAATAAGCTAGGTTCAAGTGGTTATAGAAAGAATTTATTTTTATTTTTTTATTAATGTATCAACAGTGTAAAACGTGAATGTCTTATCTTGGATTTAGCCAACTGTGTAGCTGAAGAAAATTACTCCTTATTGTGCATGCAATGTCAAAGTACGTCACTCCAACAACTGTATGACGTATCAACTTAGTTCACTCTGAATAAGACAATTTCTATAGTTCTCCATCCTCAATGGTAGTAAATTGAATTTGATTGGACAATATCTTCCTTCCCTTGGCAAAATTAGAAGGAAATAAATTTCCCTTTGATTGAAATGTTTTTGTTAATGAGTGGCTTCGTATGGTCTTGGACCTTTGGGTTCTCACATTAATCCATGGAGTTACAAAGTAGAGTTCTCGTCCCGACCTCCAGCAGGAGGGCGCGGAAGAGTAACCCTGACTCTCATGGGTCTTCCTCAACTCCCTCAACATTGCAAAAACAAGGAATCCTTTCATTTGTTTACCTTGATGACTGGTTGATCGTTGGCAAATCAGAGGAGCAAGCCACCCTCCATGTGGAGACAACTGTAGCCCTCCTGCATTTTCAGTTGGCTGTTAAACGGAGAGATGTGATCTCCCCAAAGATTTGGTTGGTTGGATTTCGCCAGTCCCTATTCCGGACTCACTTCACTTGGTGAGTCAAGAGACATTTTATCGGTCATCTCCAGTGTTCATTCTTTCCTCCTTACTTGATCTGCCTACCTCCTTCAAGTCTGCATTAAGAGGTGAAGGTGTACCTCCTTAGTTAGAACCTTAGTTAGGAAGATACTAATGTTGGCATCTCCCCATGGGAGGAGAATTTGCTACAGCCACAGGCTAGTAGAGTTATGAGGATAGCCACCTCCTAGGAATGGCCTTGTAGAGGGGGTGGCGCTGATTAGCTTATGTAAACAATGGGTAAGTGATAGGTATGTTGCTAATAAGAGTAAGGGGATACTGAGTTACACTTCACTCTTTGCTTCTCAAGTGTTGTATTAAAAATACTGAGTCACACATTACTTTTTCCTTCTCACTACTTACAATACTGAGACTTTACTCCATGCTTCTCAATTCTTTTATTAACAATACTTGTATATTAACAATACTATTTTGTGCTTACTGTATTAACTTTACTGAGTCACATTTTACTTTTTACTTCTCAGATATGGTATCAAACATACTGTTATTTGCTTTTTGTATTAACAATTATGAGTCAAAATCCTCACTCTTTGCATCTCAAGTGTAGTATTACTAATACTGAGTCATACTTTAGTAAGTCTTGTATTAATAATTATACTGATTCACACTTTTACCTTTGACCATTCCAGTAGCATTTAGTTGAGCCATTAATCTTCTAAGCGAGACAATTTTATGACCAAAAGTATCAAGGAAAACACAACATTTCCTTGGCATAGAACATATAGGTCTGTGAAAGTCACACATTGAAGAATACTGCCTGCATACTGTGAGTAATCTTTGTATATTCAACCCACACAGTGATCTGCACAGAATGGTCATAAATCAAGCGATATTTATTACTGGGGTTAGTTTAATGACCTCATTGTTTGTGTTACCAACTGGGGTCTGGATGAGGAAGGATTATGGACAGGCATCTTGGCATTCTTATCAAGTGTTGTACTGCTCTCTGCTTCTCTCGTGTTGTATTAGTTTAGTTCATTAAGGATTAGAAAGACTCAAAGCTCATAAAGAAAAATGTGTTCGTGTTGTGATCATGGATGAACACTGTCTTTTTTTTAACAAGACTTCTCTTTTCAACCAATGTCAAGAAGATTAATATCACACATTATTCTTTGTGTTTTGTACCCATCTATAACCAGGTTCTTGTTTGATATCCTATTGTATTAGGTTGCCAACAAGTTGGAGCTGTGTGCGGTCAAATGTGGCTTGGTTGTTGTAGGCAACCTGGAACGTCACCGGGTTATGACCGGCTGTTAGAACGGTGAGGCTTCCCTGAAGCAATGATAACAATTTTACCTTCCTTCCTCCCAGTTTCCAAATGTACTGCCCTACTGCTTGTCAAAAGCTGGTTTGGACCAAATGACAAGATGTGCAGCACTTGGTAAGAAATTTACCCACTTAGAAATGAGTAGGACCGTCTATGAGTAGGACCGTCTATGTGTATTCATGTCTGTGAGTAGGACTCTGTGAGTAGGCTTGTCTAAGACTAAGAGTGGCCTGTCTGTGAGAAGCTTGTCTGTGAGTAGGTATGTCTGTGAGTAGGTCTGTCTATGAGTAGGACTCTGTGAGTATGCCTAGCTGTCTGTGAGTAGGACTGTCTGTGAGTATCCTGTCTGAGAGTAGCCTGTCTGTGAGAGGACTCCCTGTAAGTAGGATTGTCTGTCTATGAGTAGACTTTTCTGCGAGTAGTTCTGTCTATGAGTAGACCTGTCTGTCAGAGCCTGTCTGAGAGTAGCCTGTCTGTGAGAGGACTCCCTGTAAGTAGGATTGTCTGTCTATGAGTAGACCTGTCTGTGAGTAGGTCTGTCTATGAGTAGACCTGTCTGTGAGTAGGTCTGTCTATGAGTAGACCTGTCTGTGAGTATCCTGTCTGAGAGTAGCCTGTCTGTGAGAGGACTCCCTGTAAGTAGGATTGTCTGTCTATGAGTAGACCTGTCTGTGAGTAGGTCTGTCTATGAGTAGACCTGTCTGTTAGTAGGTCTGTCTGTAAGTAGGACTGTCTGTTAATAGGCCTCTCCATGAGAGACCTGTCTGTCAGAGCCTGTGGGTATCCTGTCTGTGAGTAAGTCTGTTTGTAAGTCTGTGTGTGAATAGGCCTGTTTGTGAGTATGCATGTATGGGAGTATGCCTGGCTGTGAATAGCCTATAAGCCTCATACTAATAAGTATGGACTTTAATGCCGATAATAAGTATGCTGATAATAAGAATGGATTTGAAAGCCTAATAATATGGAGGTATGGAGGAAGCAATGATTTGTTGGAATATAGAAATGGCTTACTAGCTTGTTTAAAATGCTTCAGACATTAAGATTTTTAGTAATAATGCCACAGGCTTTCTTCAGAACCAGCGATGTCATCAAGCTGGTGCATCTGGTTATACATGCTTAGGCCATGCAATTTTTTGATTCATAATTATTCTTAACACGATATCTCACGATGGTATAACAACTTAAATGCCATGCGTTGCCTAAATGTTACGCATGATGAGAAGATGAACCCTATTCTATATCGTGTGGCTTAGAGTCATTAATTTATTATTATAACTGAACGAATACCACAAGTATGTAGTATGTAAAATTATTTACCTATCAATTTGTCTGCCACTGTAGGTATTCAAACTTGGCCTGGAGGTGTTGATGGACATTACAATCATGTTAATAACTGGTGTTGATTGGCATTACATACATATTGATATAGTAGGTGTTGATTGACATTACATACATATTGATATAGTAGGTATTGATTGACATTACATACATGTTGATAACTGGTATTAATGGGCATTACCAAATTTTGATACAGTATGGAGTGTTGATTGACATTACATACATGTTTATAACTGGTGTTGATTGGCATTACATACATACAGTATTGATATAGTAGGTGTTGATTGACATTATGTACATGTTAATAACTGGTGTTGATTGTCATTACATACATATTGATATAGTAGGTGTTGATTGACTTTATATACATGTTGATAACTGGTGTTAATAGGGTATTACCTCATGTTGATAATTGGTATTAATTGGCATTTTATACATGTTGATAACTGGTATTGATGGGCATTACCAAATTTTGATACAGTATGGAATATTGATTGACATTACATACATGTTTATAACTGGTGTTGATTGGCAGTACAAACATGTTGAAACAGTAGGTGTTGATTGACATTAAATACATGTTGATAACTGATGTTAATGGGCATAGCATACATGTTGATAACTAGTATTGATGGATGTTACATACATGTTGGTAACTGGTGTTGATTGGCATTACATACATGTAGTGAAATCTGGTATTGATGGGCATTACATAGATGTTGCTAACTGGAGTTGATGGCATTACATTAATGTTCAATAACTGGTTAATAGTCATCATATACATGTTGATGAGAAGATAACTAGTGTTGATGGGCATTATGTACTTGTTGATAACTGGTATCGATTGGCATTGCATACGTGTTATAACTGGTGTTGATAGGCATTACATACATGTTGATATCTGATATTAATAGGCATTACATACATGTTGATAACTGGTGTTGGTGCAATGCAATTAATAAGGTGTACATGTTTAATGCCATAGTCTTGGAAACAAGTGCTCCCTTTGTTGTGTTTGTCTATCAAGGTACAATGCAGGTAACATATTTTTGTTTTCCTCAGAATTGGCTGACAAAGGCATTCGAGTCAACGCAGTGAAGTAAGACCTCTTGTGATTTTTAATGCCATAAGCTGTACTAAGGGGAGAGGGGGGTGGGACTCTTGAGTGGACATGCAGTAACAGCTTGGTCCCTCAGATACACAGGCTACTTAAAAGTAAGATCTGTGGACATGCATCTGCATAGAATAAAGACATGCCATGATCGTCATTGTATTTTAACTTGCTGTAATAGTCATTGCATTAATGAAGACATGCCATCATGGTCATTGCATTAATGAAGACCTGCAATTATGGTCAATCAATATATTAATGAAGACATGCTGTCATGGTCTTTACATTAATGAAGACATGTCATTATGATCATTGTGTTAATGAAGACATGTCTTGGTCATTCATTAATGACAACATGCAACCCTGGTCATTGTATTAATGAAGACATGCTATGTTGGTCATACATTAATGAGGACATGCCATCATGTTCATAGTATTAATGAAGACATGCATGCCATCATGGTATTTGTATTAATGAAGATATGCCATCATGGTTGTTGTATTAATGAATACATGCCATCATGGTCATTGCATTAATGAAGATATGTAATCATGGTCATTGCATTAATGAAGATACTGTATGCCATCATGGTCGTTGACATGCCATCGTGGTCATTGCATTAATGAAGATATGTCATCATGGTCATTGTCGTGCCACCATGGTCATTGCATTAATGAAGATACTGTATGCCATCATGGTCATTGACATGCCATCATGGTCATTGCATTAATGAAGATATGTCATCATGGTCATTGCATTAATGAAGATATGCAATCATGGTCATTGACATGCCATCATGGTCATTGCATTAATGAAGATATGTAATCATGGTCTTTGCATTAATGAAGATATGTCATCATGGTCATTGTCATGCCACCATGGTCATTGCATTAATGAAGATACTGTATGCCATCATGGTCATTGACGTGCCATCATGGTCATTGCATTAATGAAGATATGTCATCATGGTCATTGCATTAATGAAGATATGCCATCATGGTCATTGACATGCCATCATGGTCATTGCATTAATGAAGATATGCCATCATGGTCATTGATTTGCCATCATGGTCGTTGCATTAATGAAGATATGTCATCATGGTCATTAACATGCCATCATGGTCATTGCATTAATGAAGATATACCGTCATGGTTGTTGACATACTATCATGGTCATTTCATTAATGAAGATATGCCATCATGGTCATTGACATGCCATCATGGTCATTGCATTAATGAAGATAAGCCCTCATGGTCAGTGTATTAATAAGACATGCCTTCAAATACACTCCACACAAAACATTAGACAATGATGCCCTTCAAATGGCTTCTTATGTATATACTCCACACAAAACATTAGACAATGATGCCTTTCAATTGGCTTCTTATGTATACACTCCACACAAAACATTAGACAATGATGCCCTTCAATTGGCTTATGTATACACTCCACACAAAACATTAGACAATGATGCCCTTCAATTGGCTTATGTATACACTCCACACAAAACATTAGACAATGATGCCCTTCAATTGGCTTCTTATGTATAAACTCCACACAAAACATTAGACAATGATGCTCTTCAATTGGCTTTTTATGTATATACTCCACACAAAACATTAGACAATGATGCTCTTCAATTGGCTTTTTATGTATATACTCCACACAAACATTAGAGTCAGAGGGGTTCATGAGTACTGTGTCTTGCTAGTGTAGTCAAATGTTGTGATGATTGTAGACTTGAAAATTTTCTTAAAGTAAACATCTGTTTTGTGTAAATCCTTAATTAGTAAATGTTGTATTTCTTTTACTCTTAGTCCTGGTGTTATAGAGACAGAAATTCACAAAAGAAGTGGCATGTCAGAGGAGCAATATGCACAGGTAATAACAGTACCAACATATTTCACAATGTCACATACATATTTAGTTTTGTTAGTGTAGCAGCTAATGCAAGTGCCACATATAGACTATGATTTGTGTAACATAATCTTCAAGTGTCACATACATAGAATGATGTGTAGCATGTAACTAATATTTCATATAGTATGATATATGTAGCATCTAACTAAAGTGTCATTTATAGCATTTGTTACGCTGAATATGTCATACTGGACCCTTACTGGATATAACAGCACCCTCACTAGATGTAAGGGCACTCCACACTATATATAGCAACACCCACACAAGATATAACATCACACCACATATTTAACAGCACCCAACACCATATTTAAGAGCACCCCGTACTGGATATAACAGCACCTACATTAGATATAAGAGCAACCCACACTAGATAACAGCATCCATACTGATATAACAGAACCCCACATTTGATATAACAGTAACCTATCTGCGCTGGATATAAAATCACCCAAACTAGATGAAACAACATGCTACACTTGCTTTAACAGCATCCTAGCTATTCTATATATAACAGCACCCCACACCTAATCTTTTAACATTCCATAAATGAGAATATGTAATGAAATACATATCTGACACTCACAGAATCCAGCTATAGCTGGTCTGATTTAACTCTCACATTGTTCTCTGACACTGTTCTTTGCCGTTTCCACAGTTCCTGGAGCACTGCAAGGAAACGCATGCTTTAGGTCGCCATGGTCATCCTGAAGAAGTTGCGGATACTGTTGCTTTTTTGGCCTCAGAGGCATCATCATTCATCACCGGTGTTTCTCTCCTTATTGATGGTGGTAGGCATGCCATGTGTCCACGCTAACCTCTGGCTCGAAACAAATAACTTCATACCGAGACTCACCATCCATCTAGTTTCATTGGTCAAATCAGTAATGATCACAACAGAATTGTTAAGAGTAACGTTGTCAAGGGGCATGATACTATGATAAAACTACTTAAGAAAGAAAGTGTGAATTTAGTACAATATAATGTACTCATCTCAATTATTACCAATCAATCAATTTATTTACCAAACCAATCAATGCATCAATTTCTGCATGTGGAATATGTAAACAATGAGACTTAGCTCCTATTCTAGCCTAAGATATTTGAACAAAAGGGAAATGTTTACTTTATACTAATAGTTCAGGAATAAACGGCTAGTCACTAGTGCAAAGCAGCGGATTGAACTGCAACCTTTGGGCTAAGAAATGGCACTCTCTCTTTTGACCTCAGTTGGGGCTGGTGGGAGATAACGTGGCATCCAGGCGATTCAAACAATGACGAATGAGCAATTTATGGCAACTAAGGTTCACCACTTGAGCACTCTTTTGGGGGCTCATCCCTATACATCGGCAATGCTAGGATATATTAATAAAGCCCATTCAGTGATATTTGCCTGGTGATATTCTATAATCTACCTTCACAACTACCTTACCTTACATAAACATATGTATAGCCTATTATTTACTGCAGCTCTACTCTAGCAAAAACTTAGCCCAGAAGCTGGCCACCTCAGCTCCTGTAGCTCCACATGTTGCATCTAACTCATTCCTATTTTTGCTACGTGATACGTCAGTAGGCAGTTCTGCTATTTGAAGAATTGTTGCGGTTTTGAGTGTAGTTTGGTTAGTAAGAGTTTCCTTCTCCGTAAGGCGCAGGCAGAAGAACGCTCTTCCTCTCGGGGGAACGTTGAATGGCTTCGCTGGGGTCCAGGGCTTCTTCTTACCCCTGCCGACCCTCTCATTGGCCGGGAAAGTCTCTGGCCTCGACCAGACATCACTGGACGTCGGCACACTGCATTTAGATCGGACTCCTGAATGTCCTTCCGTCTCATGGCCTCATCTCGGAGTAAGCCGCCAAATTTACCCCCAAAGATATCTGAGCTCGATATCTGGAGATCCAAAAACTTTTTCTTGACGTCCCACGACGGCCAAAACAAGGAGTCCAGGACCATCATACGTCTCTCTTGGGACACTTTGACCACTACTCTAGCGAACTGATCGAAAATAAGTCTTGAGATCGGACCCAAAAGAGAAACTAAGACGTTTACGTCCTTTCTAGTTATCTCTCCTTCCTGGCCCTGAGCCAGAGCCTTTGCCAGAACCTCCGCAAAGAGCAGAAGGGAGGAGGCAAACTTCAGGCCAACTCGAGACGAACGGTCCAGGTTTCTCCACTCTTGCTCCGATCTCCTCTTCTGTTTGGAGATAAATTGGCCTCTCTGGTCGACCACCTCCAATGTTCTTAGTCTCTCGAGTGCCTCTGGAGGCAAATCTGGCGTCGAGAAGAGATCCTTCCAAGCTTCATCCTCTACTTGGAAGGTGCTGGTAGCTTCTTTGGGAAAGGAGGACCATTTCTGCAAGCCAGCGATGGCTGCAAATCTGTCATTGCATTCCACGTCCACTGGAAGCTCTTTGGGGATTGGCTTCGCCACCTTATTCAATGATAGCTTGGAGGTTTTCCTGTGTGGATCGATCTGTGGTTCTGTCTCCTCGAACCCAAGGTGTTACCTTACGATCCCAATCGCTTTCTCGAATGTACGTTTCGAAATGTCTGTGCCCAGGAGAGGCTCTTCAATGTCCTCTTCCTCCAAACCTTCTTGGTACTCCCCTTCTTCCTGAAACTCATCCTCCACATCCATCGGACGTGGAATTCCCGACGGTCCTGGACCCGCCACCGGCTGCGTGTATCGAGGTTCCTCCGAATCTGACCCTTCTCTTTGGGTGTGAGTCTTTCGGATCTGTCTTGAACCGCTTTCCGTATCCAAACTCCCGAGGACTTCTCGCAGGCGTGATAAAAATGGGTGAGTGGTCACACTTTACGACGGAGCCATCAAAGTCCGCAGGAGGTTCACTGCCGGATCGCTCGGAGTTCGTCTTTTTACACGCTTTACCCGCCGAACTTCGGGGCTTAGCGGCTCTCTAGGGAAAGACGCACGTTCCGGGATCGTTCCTGCGGTTCCCATTCTTCCGCTGGAAATCCCTCAAAATCTCTTACGGGATCGCCCGAAAGTTCGAATTCCGACGTTTCTAAGATGGACGGCAGACCAAACGAGTCTCTTTCTTCCTCACTCTCCGATATTAGCCCTTCCTTGTTGGCTCTATTGGCCCCTGCGGCGCCGTATTTCCTGAGTCCCATGGTCCCGCCGGGTCTGTGGCTACCGGACCCGATCCTGGCACTCTGTTTTCGGCATCGCCGGCTCCGTGGCCTTTGTCGGCTCCGTGGCCTTTGTCGGCTCCGTGGCCTTTGTCGGCTCCGTGGCCTTAACCGGCACCATTGTCTCTAACGCCGCCGTTGCCTCTACCGGCGCCGTTGTCTTTATCGGCCCCGGCAGCCCCGTCGGCCTCTTTCTTTCCACCGGCCCCGCTGGATGTTTTAACTCTACCGGCCTCGCCGATAATCCTTTACCAGTTTCTCTGGTATTCCGAATGCCGGTTACTTTCCCAGTTTCTCTGGTCTCCTCTTGCCCCCTTCACTCCGGGCACTCTCGCACTTCCGACTCCCTCGGAACCAGCCGCCATACTACCTTGACCAATGGGGGTCTGCACTTCTCCTCCGCCTCGTGACTTCGTGGTGGCCCCCTTGCCACTGGGGGTTCCTGAAAACGGAGAGGACGAAGATCCAGGAGATTCTCTCGTCTTCCTGAGTTTCCTCGTCATACGGGATATCTTCTCTTCTATCCAAGCCATCAGCGAAACCCATCTTGACGCTGTATAATGGGCGCAAACGACGCAGGGGGAATCCTCCGAGCAGTCCCGGCACGCTGGGCATCTAGGATGCGTGTCCCAAGCCGTGAACGGGCGAAAGGCTTTGCACTTTTCGCATCTCTCCTGCGCCATAACTACGGGTCTCAGGTCCATTGCGAGCCAAACTCCCCGAGCTCAAAGCCAGACACTCCGGCCTCCCGCGAAGTGTTCCGCCTTCAACGCTAGTTACACAGTAACTCAGTGGAAGGCTTAAAGCTAGGCTCCTGTGAGCCGACCCGCCACGCCCGAACGAAACTAACTATCTTCAAACAACACTTTCCTGGAAATCTCTGAATCGTAAAAAGCAGCAAAAAAAATTGCAAAGGTTCCTCTGCCTGCGCCTTATGGAGAAGGAAACTCTTACTAACCAAACTACACTCAAAACCGCAACAATTCTTCAAGTAGCAGAACTGCCTACCGACGTTAGACGCAACATGTGGAGCTACAGGAGCTGAGGTGGCCAGCTTCTGGGCTAGGTTTTTGCTAGAGTAGAGCTGCA
>JAODAG010315080.1:0-12185 GCA_027574785.1 Orphnurgus asper | reverse complement strand
ATATACACACATATACACATATACAAAGGAACCGCCCACCCTTCGGTATGTCCTGGATCCACCACTAGTGCTACTAGTATTTAGTTTTTCAGTTAGTTCCACAAGCCAATTTAAGTAAGTACGGTGTTTTTTTTAACATCGTTCAGGTTTCCAGTTATTTTCAAGTCAGTTGTTATGGGACAACGTTTAATCTTTGTACGGTAATAATTATCTGTACATAAAAAATAAAGTACGTGTACAAAAAATACAAAACAGGTACTGGAACTGAAAACGTCATGTTATAGAAGATGAAGAGTAATTTCTCCATTAGTCATCAGTCTACGGAAGGAATATCCCCCCAGTCACGGCGCTTTATACATTTTAACCTGTTAACCAGCTTTCGTAATATCCAAAACTGCTAACCCTTTATCTCCCTTTTAATCTAATTAACTATGATTGCTTCATTCGGAACTCTCTTTTTTGATAGGCATATTTAGGTACACCAAAACTACTTTCTTCTGTTGGCCACTATAAAAGCAAAGAAAACTCGCCCCCAAATAGGGAGATTTATAAACGAAGTTTCTTAGACAATACAAAAAACCCACATCCTAATAACAGATGAGTTGGCGAACTGCCTAGAAACAAAGGCATACGGGCCGTAGTACTTTAAGACCGTTTTAATCTAAAAGTATCACCACGATTCGTAACAAGTACCGGTAGTGACCTTCCTAGAATAACAACAAAGTCAGACGAAAAGACGAGAAAATGTCAACTTCTCAATATCCAATTATTGTTGTGTGTCCGGTACCGGTTATACCGGCACGATAAAAGCAATATGACGGTATTAATAATTATTCATCACCGTACAATCATGATCTCCTACTAAGCCAGCCATTCAAGGTCGATTTTGCCATATGTCCTGCCCATGTAATCCGTAGAGCCGAAAACCTACGACCAGTGACTTCGACAGTTGTGCTAAAACCATTTATACCCCACTGGGCAAAATTCGACAAATTAATATTATATGATGCGGCGGCATATTAATTCCACCCACGAAGATTCAGGGGATGGCCGCAAGTATTTGCCGTAGTTGTTGATGACGTCATTGCCACCCTGGTATATCTGCTCATAGCAGTGCTCAATATTCAGCGCAGCGATGACGTCGAGTAAATTGTCGTGAATAAGTTCTACCTGGAACAGGAGAAGCCCTGGCGATGAGTAATCACTTACTCATGATAAAACTCGGTATTATACTAATGTGCAATAGTCACAACCGCGCTGTATATTGATGGTCGTGCATTGCCAGAGCGATGTACGACTTATTATAGTAAGCAACAAAGGCAACCAAGAAATGTCTCAATTAGTCCAAACGGGTGCAACGACTTCTATCGAACTCTGCACGATAGAGGATGTAGATAACGTGTATTTGACAAACTATTCAATTGAGTTTTAACTATTCTATATACATATAGAGTACTCGGAAGTATTCTTCACTTTCACGTATATGCCCCCCCCCCCAAAGAAGAAGACTTAAACCATGCAAATGAATAACTCTTGCGGATTTGAACCTCCACGGGTGCATGGGTACCCGTGCCGAAAGCCTCTCCTGCTTTAACATGCTATTTAAATGAACGGTGTTAAGCATATATATGCCTCTGTGTTATAACACTTCAACACATGTTAAATTTGAGTCGCTTTTGGAAGCCACCTGTGTTAAAACATGGGGAGTTATAGTAGGGGATGTGTTGAACGTGACAACTATAAGGAACCGCAAAAGTACAGAGTAGCTTAATGTTCATCTTTCTGCTCAGGAACGAGGAGTTTACGAGAGTTATGGAGAATTGAGAAATATGCAGAAGTATGGAGAAATATGGGGAAACCCGGAGATCGATGACGATATTGCTACATACTCCATCGGTCTGGTGGGTTGCATTTCTAGCGTTCTCGCTGTATTTACACAGACTCAACTGTTCAGTCGTTTGAGAAAAGAGCAAGCAATCAAACTTGTAACACAAGGTGGCATCCGTAAGCAGAAATTTGTGTTAGAGTGTTATAACATACGGGCATAAATATGCAATATTACACGATATTACAGGGCTTTTATATGCAGTGATCCTTTTCGGCACGGGTGGTCCTATAACCATGCCACAAATAAGGTCTAGTTCAGTTTGATTCCCCTTTGACCTTTCACCACAAGGATTTTAAATCCCGGCTTTGGCCAACCTGATCCCGTAGTTTTTCTTTTAACCCCAAAAGCCGTTCATGTTTGTAACAATTACGATGAATTTGCTTCGAAATGTTTGTGAAGATCTCGATCATCCCTTATAATACTGATAGAACTGATAATACTACCCCAATATTACCCCACCAGTCACGACCTTTTCATAATCTGCTAAACATTGTATCCCTTTATCATATATAGTTTGCCACACTAAATGAAGTAAAAATGTCGTAGGTGTCACTAGGTGAAAACATTTATATATATTTATATATACTAACTAATTCATATTAAAAATCACTCGTATTACCCAAAATAGTTTTATTGCTAACGATTTACACCTTCCCCAAAAGAAAAAAAATCGTATAGGCTCTCCGTTTTTGTAACTAAATCGACAGCGGCCGTTACCAATATCGGCCAATTGTGATTTTTTTTCCAATTTTTTGACAAACAAATTCGTGAATAAATTACCAGTTTTAAAACTTAATTCAGTACATAATATATTACGGGAATATTCATGAATTGCCAGATTGCGTCTCATTCTCGTGTCCGTTTTGCAGAAATAATCATTGGAATTACAGATTCGTTGTGTAACCTATGATGGTTGTAGTCTCCAGCATCTGACAAAATTCACATATAGCCAAATGTTGTTATAAAATGGTTGCTCAATTTTGCACACTTGTGGTTGACACTTGTTGTTGTTATATTACGACATAAGCGATGTAATTTACATGACGTGTCTCGCCAACAAGTACTAACTATAGCTTCCTGAAGTACCGTGATTGTTTTTAATATTATTATAGCAGCATATGTTTAATAAATAAACCTTTCACTTGCCTTCAACACAGACGTCTGTAATGGAGACAACCAGTGGCCACGGTTTAACCATTAAGAGATAAATTATATAAACGTATTCACTTTTTAAATAACGTTAACATGCCAGACATCTGGAATTAAACAGTAAAACAACGAAAGCAGAAACGAGTTGACGTTGATTTTACCAAGCTATGTAAATGGTGAGACCAGCGTCTGGTTGGCTTTTAAAGAATACTTGATGCAAAAGAATCAATACGTCTGATCCACCATCTAACTAGATAAATAATGATACAGAAATTGAACCACCATAGACTCGCATGATGGAGAGCGGACGGCTGATATCATTCAAGAGAAAGAATGATACGGAATCTGAACCACCATAGACTCGCATGGATGGAGAGCGGACAGCTGATATCATTCAATAGAAAGAATGATACAGAATCTGAAC
This sequence comes from Orphnurgus asper, assembly GCA_027574785.1. Taxonomy (NCBI): domain Eukaryota; kingdom Metazoa; phylum Echinodermata; class Holothuroidea; order Elasipodida; family Deimatidae; genus Orphnurgus; species Orphnurgus asper. Next base: position 8,724 of record JAODAG010315080.1, on the reverse strand, counting down.
CACCATAGACTCGCATGGATGGAGAGCAGACATTCAATTGATATCATTCACGGTAAATAATGATATAAACTCTGCAGACCCATTTGTAAATAAAAGTCATGAATGATCCCACACGATCCCTTTACTATTGATATTTGTCATGTAGTATCATTCCTTCGGGTACCTTTATCATTCATTGGTGATTCTATATCCCTATGAAATAGAGGGAGGTATAGTCCTCATTTAGCTTCATCAGTAAGTTCAATTTGATGCTTTGAGCAGGGAGCTGCCATTAGATTTGTTTTCCTCTGACTGTATAATTTATTATAGGACCTCGACCCCGGACTTGTGTTCGGTTTCTTTTGCACTCGGCCGCCCTCAGATCAGAGGACGTCACGCGCTCTTCCCTGGTTTGGTACTCACTTCAACCTTAGATTGTATAAACAGATGGTGAGGCCTCCTCATCTGGTGTATGCTGTTCAGGCATGGAATCCATATTTGGCTAAGGATAGGATTATTCTTGAGCGTATTCAGAGGAGGGCAACGAAATTGATCAGTTCTATTAGTTCCCTGTCTTGCGAGCTGCGTCTGTTTAATTGTTACATCTGAAGCTTACTACATTGGAACGTAGACGTCTTCGTGGTGATCTTTTGCAGGTCTTTAAAATTGTGAATGGTTTTGATAGGCTGACGTTTCATGATGTTTTCATTTGGTCGAACAATATTCGTACCAGAGGTCCTACGTCTTAAAGCTTCACAAGGATTTTTCCAGGTTAGAAAGTGGTAGATGAGTGGAATGACTTCCCAGAGTCGTCGTTGGTGTATGCTAGTATGCGAATATCCTCAAGAATGGTATTGATGCTTACTTTTTTTCGATAATGGTATAATTTAGGGTATTTGTGGTTCAGGATCCTTTGTGAGGACATTGTCATTTCTGATCCTTATTATATATGCTGTACTGTACCTCAATGTCTACAATTACTGATTTGCCTTTATACGACATTGAAACATTGGCTCAGGTTTACGTATATACCCTACCTACACAGTTGGTTCAGGCTGTGAGTCATCGGCCAAGATTACGACCTAGCCAATTTTTGAGGCTTCATGCTCGTCGAGAGGTGTCTCAATTTCAAGACCAGTTGACAATTTTTTTAATTGATTGAATCAAGGTGTAGTACATTGCTTGTTATTACTGTGGCCTATAAGAATACAAGACGCTCAAACTGCGGCCATTAACAACACACGTATGTAGGCCCAAGTATATACTAGAATTGTTCCACATCTATGTTTAAACGAGACGAGATGAAATAGTTATCGCTTCCAAGCAAGTGCGAATGCATGGGCGATGCTCTTGACCGCGTCATGCACGGTCTACAGTAGGCACGTCAGGTGCATAATAGTGATGTTAGTTATATTTCTAATTCCATGGCTCAGGCACGCATGTTACGCCGATTAACACCCTCGTATCAAGTTTGATATCATCGGACCTAAAGTTAAGCCTGCCCAATCATTATTATGCGTGCAAATAGCCACACCAAAAAACAAAACAATAGGGACCACCACTGACCGTGAACAACATGTACGTCAAGTACGCCTCCAATAAATCTAACATGCCATACTTATGTATCTTGTTTATAGTGCCCAAGGGCCACATGACCGCCAGGAACACGGACGGGCGCACGCGCCAAGTTGAATGTATGCGCCAATGTTCCTGGTGCTTGATGTATAGGCTCTAGGCAGTACTACACACTCGCCCATTGATATATCCAGGTCGTTTTATAGTCCGATCGAAGTGGGGATTGAGTGCTTGGGAATTGGATCAGTTTGGCGGGATGGCGCATCTGCTGACGTTTTCTTTTTAGACCACCGCGTTCCCGATTGTTTTGATCATCCTTTGGAACAAAACACGTCAAATCGGCACTAAAATGTTTCAAATATTGCACATTTTGAGGAAGGAAGAATAAAGAAAAAAAACACCCCAAAAACAATATAATTTAGTTTGTTAGTTTTAAAGATGTCAGAATTCTTCTCCAATATTTGGAGAAGCAAAGGCGCAACAGAGTTGGCTGCGGTCTTCTGACGTCAAAACATTGGCCAGTTCTCGTCGCTGGTTGATTCCCGGCCAGAATCATTGCTTTTTGAGAGGGAAAGCATAATTCTAGACGGCGGTTTATCTACTGTTTGAAGTTTGAAGAAGAATGTTACAATAACCGAAACAAGTAGGACGACTAATATATTAGGTTTTTTTACTTCATTTATATATTTTTCGAAATGTATAATAATTATAATAATAAATTGTAGGTATACCCAAAAATAAACGTGAAAAAATACTCAATTATGCCAAAATTGCATCCGTACGTCTTTTTTCAGAGAAAATAATAAATAGTTAAGCGTTTTATCTTGCAAATCAATCCAGCTGTGCTTTGCCCGACCTTTTTCGGTAATGAAAAATTAATGTCTGTTATTTATATTTATTACAGAAAATGTATTTAATTAAGGCAGGCATCCTAGTTCATGAAAGATTTGAACGTGCTAAAATGTTTTGACAATACCGATCGTTCTCCTTATAGCCAAACAGAGAATTACACACTATGGGCATGCATTAAACGAAATTTTTACTATTTTACTAAGTTAGCTTTTGAACCGAATAATAAATAATACAAATTATTAAAATTAAAATTGGTGACATGAAGGGCACTGATATTCCGAACCCAGAACACGCTCGAACATGCTGTATAATCCCCACAATGGACATTGCGTTCAATATACTGCCATTTTCGCAAACATTAACGTTGATGGTACATAATTATTTACTAAACGATACAACCATATTTCTTCTTGCAGAATTTGGATGACCGGGTGACGTTCAAAATCAGAGGGGAAAACACCCCAAACGTGATCCATATTTTGTGCCCCTCCTTGGGTAAAATGATACCCAGCCAACGTGCTCGAAACAGATCCTGGCTATAGCCACTGCGGACCTAAATTACTTAAAAGCCCAGGAAACCTAGTAAACGGCTTTAAATGGCGCTGTCGGTGTTTAAGTCGTCTAATCTGTCGTCTGATCGACGTCTATTGGTCAAATAGTTCGTCTAAGGTGTGATCTAATGTTGTGTACCAACAACAAATAGTTGCGACATTGGACTTTAGTCCCAGCTATCCTTGGAAAAAAACTTTTGGGCGAAATAACGCACCGAGATGCGAGCGGGTATTCTAAATACTGAAATTATTATCGAACGCTTAGGTTTATGGTTAACCGGTAGTGTAGTCTAAAGTAAGACAGTTAAAAGAAACGCAGCTTAGGCGGATGATACCCTGCTATAGCATCACCGCAGTTGGGTCTGGTTCCGGGTATTGCAATCATGCATTTAATCATCACGAGTCGTCCCTCCTTGTATTTAGTGGTACATACCCATCCCATGGTGCATTGCAGTGACCAACGTCGTCCTCTGATTGGTTGATCTTATTTTAAATATAAACAAACACATAACACATGACCAAGTTACCGGGGTACCACCTCCGATGATATGGAAGACGTCACATTTGGACTTGCATAGTTCTCATAGTAGGCTATATGGTCTGTTTCAAAGTATTGATTGGTTGATCTTATTTTAAATATAAACAAACACATAACGTCGTAGCATGCGTTAAACCAATTTTAGTTACCGGGGTTACCACCTCCGCTGACCTGGAAGGCGTCACCATTTGGACTTGCATAGTTCTTCTCATAGTAGGTTATCGTGGTCCATTTCAAAGTAATGGTCGTGATTGAATATCAAAAATAAAATCATCTTAAACGGCATCTGAAAGAATAAATCCCCAACGATGATTCCCCTTCTCCGATTGCACGTACGTTAACGTCTGATAACAGTCTCTTTAGGACAGTCCATTCTCCGCGTCCGAACAAATCCACTCATCGGTATAATCCATAAATCCAAAATGGTGTATGTCAGCAACAGTCCTCCGACGATTGCTTTTGTCACACTTTCAAAAAGTTCCTCTTAATTTAAAAACTTGACGCGACTCTCTCGTTTGAAAAAGAAGAAGAAGAAGGTAGTAGTAGTTCCTCTCCGCCCCCTCCATAAAATGGACCCCGAAATGAGGGCCCACTAGGGCCTCGTTCCACTCTGGACAGACGCCGTGTCCGCCTCGCTCTCCTCACGGGGAATGGGGAGGGTAGAATCTTTCGTACTCCCTCCTATGAGCAGCTTTCGCCTTCAGGCATTCCGGTTGGATACCGCTCCACCGGCCGCAGTCCAGACACATCCGGGAAGCGGAACCGACGTTCCGCCGTTTTTTACTTTTACATTCGAATTCGGCGGTCGAGCCCACCGCTAACCCGGTGTACGTGTATTCAAAGTGTTTGGCGGTGACCGTCTTCGACGGTTCCGGGCACCTGTGCGATATCGCGGTATCTGTAAAGGAAGAAATCGAACGGATAAGTATTTGGACGATATTTGAACATCGACGAAAGATTAGCCTATAATCACAAATTTGTTCCAATTATAGCTCCACCCCCACCCCCCACCCCCTCAAAGGAACTAGTGTGCAACAATGCACGGTCTTCAATATAAAACTGTAATTATTAGATGTCTTTATTGATTACATGATTATTACCTATAATAAAATAAATGCAATTTTATCTTTTAAGTATTTCAAATCATCAATCGTTTCTTAATTCTGTTAATCTTGTTTTGATGGGAAAACGTAAAATAAAAATCATGGAGGCTTTCTGAAGTTCAGGTGAGAAATACGGTTTTTAAGAAACCCCCCAAGAACAATTGACAACGACAGCATATACCACGGCACACCATCGCTGACCAATTTCCCCATTCCTATTTTGATCGGACTGTCATTGGGCGACTGTATAGTGCCACGTAGCCTAATGTGAAGCGCATGGGCCCTTTCTATATATTTAAAATTTGGAATTTATGTCTGGTAACGTTGTAATTGGGTAACGTACCAATATCACCTATATGCAACGGTTGGGTACGGTAATGTGCCACTTTTTGGCGTGATGAAAAGTTGTACTCAAACTGCGCAAATGTTTATCAGCTAGATCCAGTGAGCGAATTTACCCGCATAGGTTGCATATTATAGACCCGGTATTTTTTTCTTATACTCTTAACCCATGTGTAGTATCTGTTCGTGTTCTAACACGGCTTGCACTGGTCTTATGAAGATGTATGGGCTTCCTTCTTATAAATAAATGACATACTGCCTACAAGTCCCGAAGAGGGAAGAGATGAGAACGGCCTGTCACCATGGCACTGTAGCACGATGGTGTTTGTCAGTTTGGGTTTCCGCTCCCGAGGAAGACTCTTTTTCTTTTCTTCTTCTTAACAATTACGGTCATTTTTCTTGTCTTACCTGTTATATGGATGGTAACTTTTTCACATTTATTGCCCTTCTTTTTATTCTTCGTGTGATGTCTCACCAACTGCTTGCCGTAAGACTCGTGGCAACAGTTCGGAACTTTTTTGGACCCCTTGACGTTCGCATAATCATCATCGATGGAACTACAGTTTGAGGACAGACGGGCCTTCCCGCCTAATTTAAAATTGAAACAGGCCTTCCCTTTGGCGTCCGTCAACTTTTGAGACACGTAGGCGAAGTTCGTGCCGGTAAACCTGAAACCGCGACGAGAAGATTAACACCGTATGTTAGTTTAATTCGTAGAATCCAAGAGTATTACAGGGCTCGTGAATAATGCTGACGAAATGTTGTCGTCCAGAGTAATGGCAGGGGGAGTTGAACGTGGATGATCAGTTGGCAACCACACCCTGCCCTCTTCTCGACCGACACTCACTGGCAGTTTGTACTTCTAATCAAACCAGGGTTCCCCCCCCCCATTTTTTGGGGGAAAGCAGCGCCGGTTACTCTATCACTATCTCTCTATAGTGAGTTTATGCAATGTAAGTAAATGCCCTCCTCTGAAAAACAAGACCAGCCCATGTTCGCACATAACCTTGATTTTTTTATTTTATTTTTACAAAACGACAAAGGGTATGCCTACGATGACCATATACCCGAGCGTAGTATTGATTCGGTTCTCTAAATATGCCCGGTTATAGATGGTTGTAGTTCGCTTATATGTTGAAGAGATAGTATATGCCATACTGTTATCTAAATCCCTCCTGCCTCAAATAATATTACGCAGAACCCATATATCATTGTTAGTCTTTTGTATATGCTGGCACCTCCAAGAGAATAATCTCTTCAAAAGATAATTAAATTAATATATAATTACTAATTTTACGCCTAACCGATATAGGAAAAAAAGTATTTTGTATATGCTGGCACCTCCTTCAAAAATTAATTAGCCTAATTAATAACTAGAATATAAGATATACGTTATTCATTGTCTAAAGTCTCTTAATTTTCCATGGCCCAAGCTGCATCATATTCAAGATAGACAAAAGTCGGCAGGACTCAAACCGACTCAAGGGTCGCTGTTAACTAGCGCAAGGTCGATTTGGAATTTCAAAGAGTCGGTCGGGAATACTGTAGCGTATTATAGCCTACACTTGTCGGAGGTAATACTCACGTGACCGGAAGAAACGGCGCAGGGTCGTTGCACTTTTCATCGTAGCAAGTACGCACCACCGTACAGCTGGTCTCCATGAACTTCTTACCCACGGCCCACCAAGTGAAGCGTTTGGTGTCGTACTCCCAGTGCCAATTTCCATCGGCGTATCGCAGTGTGCCCTTGCCTTCCTCTCGCCAATAACCTATAAATATAGTAAAGGATAATTAATCTTCTTCTTTTTTCCTTTTCCAAATTCTTTCAGTTTTATATCTCTCTTCGAAGACGAATTCCCCGTTAGGGGAACGCGGCGGACACGGCGTCCGTCTAGAGTGGCCCTAGTGGGCCATCATTTCGGGGTCCATTTTATAGGGGGAGGGGGGGAGGAATTACTACTACCTTCTTCTTCTTCTTCTTCAAGCGAGAGAGTTTTAAATTAAGAGGAGCCTTTTGAAAGTGTGAGGAAAGCAATCGTCGGAGGAGTTTTACTTTAATCAAGGACTGTGCTGACATACGCCATTTTGGCGTTCTCGTTTATACCGATCGATGAGTGGATTTGTTCGGACGCGGAGAATGGACTGTCTTAAAGAGACTGTTATCAGACGTTAACGTACGTGCAATCAGAGAAGGGGGATCATCGTAGTGGATTTATTCTTTCAGATGCGTTTAGATGGGTTTTTTTTATTTATAATATACAATGACGAATCATTACTTTGAAACGAACCCTATGGCCTACTACGAGGAGAACGGGACTCGTCTTCCAGATCATCGGAGGTGGTACCCCCGTAACTAAAATTGGTATAATGCATGCCACGACGTTAGAATGAAGCTCTCTTTGTAAGAGAGATCTGACTAGGCAAGTAAGCAACATGAATGACATGGGGAGAGATTTTGTTGGGATTTGTGGGTCAAGTAGTGGAATAGTAAGTAAGCACTTAAAGAAATTACCGCTACATTTTTTTGGGTAAGAAAGATAATGCGAGATAGAACCAAGGCACCACCGGGCAAAACCGATCCACTTCCTAGCCCCAAATCCTATTCGCCGACTGGACTGTAAAAAACAACAACCTTTGAAAACATTCGGCCCCATAGCCCCATCATTATTATCCAGTGTGGGCCGTGCGTCAACACCACAGGTACTACTTACTACACATAATCGTAAGCCAAAATTGCCGAGGGAGCTACCTTCTGCTGCTATACAACTCCATTTGTTAAAACCTGAATAAGCTGTGTTTTTAAGAAAGTTCCTTTGCACCGTGAGATGGATGATGATGCATAGTTTTTTAACAATAATATTTATTAACACAACTCGGGCAAAGTGAGGAAATAACTTTACCAAGCATTATATAACACAGTTTGAATGCTAGGTTACAATAATCGACTCTCGCGTCGTTACCTAATAAAAGTAATAAAACTAACAAAACTAATAAAACTAATAAAACTAATAAAAAGTAATAAAAAGTAATAAAAAGTAATAAAAAGTAATAAAAGCAGCTTCAAGATGACTCACCTGATAGTTCATCAAAATACCAGGCCGTCATTCTCTGGGAGTTAGAGAACCCGTCTGTGGATCCAGTGATCGGGATCACGAGCTTCACGGGCCGGAGGACATCCAGGTTGTAATCTGCATCCATCGCGTCGGTGTCGGTGCGGAAGACACCGAATTCCGCCATACCAAACACCTCCAGACCGTGTGTCACGTTGCCTTCTACAAAAAAATAAAATGCAACATTGAACATAAAAACTTAGTTCAAAACTACATCGAATGGAAATGTATTTCTCCCCCCTCTAAATTGTAAGATAAAATGAACATGGCCAGATCCTATAGAACATTAAAGGCCAATGCAAATTCTGTCTATCTATATAGTATTAATGAAGTTCTATAAAACTTTAGATGTATTAATTAACAGGCATTTGAAAATTCCACAGATACAGGATATATATAGTGTCACACACATACCGGTACTCATACACACGGTTTGTTTTACTTTCAGATCCAGGACTATAAACGTATTGTAAAATACAGTGTGCGAACCTCCCTAAACCTAACTTTAACAAACACAAATAAAAATCACCCATAGATTTCTACCGAGGACTTTTAAAAATAACCACCGAGGACTTGGAAGTTCCTTTCTTGAAGTCTTCGCTCAGAAAACTAAACAAACCGCAACACGGCTTGAGTGTAGTACTGGTCACCGTGGCAACTTAACACACACACGT
>JAODAG010315058.1:0-12189 GCA_027574785.1 Orphnurgus asper | reverse complement strand
ACCGGTGGATTAGGCAAGGCGGGAACCCACTCCATGACTGTTGGTGGACCATCAGAGGGCGAGCTGTTCGGCAAGGCCTACAGCGGAACCACCGCTTGGGAGGGTGACACCCTGGTCTTCAAGGGAAAGTCAGGAGTAGTACTGAAGAGGTCGATTGAAGGAGGCAAGCTGGTCTACAACGTTCAGTTTGGAGGCAAGAATGGCAAAATTTTCCTCACCAAATAGACTGAAATTACTCTGATTTTAGTGTAATTCTGGAAGCGGAATTTTATAAATTCAGTAAATAGCTTATGAGTGATTTTATGATAAAGTTCAACATTGTATTCAACATTGTATTCCAGTGGTGGCGGAGATTCATTCGTTTACATAACGTTAAAATAAGTCAACACATGTCAACATGTGACAGCAACCCCTTTCCCTAGCACACTGTGCTATTGACTGTGTCTACCAATTGTATATTATTTTCCGGTATAGTCTTTTGACTACAGTGATCTCTTCCACCTCTATGTACCATATGTTTTATTTCTATGTACCATGTTATATTTCTATGTTATATTTCTATGTACCATGTTATATTTCTATGTACCATATGTTATATTTCATCAATTCATAGTTGGAGGATATCTGTAATAAACATTCATTCAGTCATTTACCGACTCAGACTTCTTATTATAGTAGGCCTATACTAGTTATACTTTGTTTCGGACTGTAGACATGGATATCAGAGGGCGACTGTGGTACCACGTAATGTGTGTCAACAGTTACAGTGAATTGATCCACTAGTAGAATGTACGTAACGCCAAAACGGTAATGTAGCTCAAATTCCTAGGCTCATATAGAAAGCATGCGTAGGTGTGGTTAGTTGATGAACACTGTTTCCAAGTCGAATGTTCAGACGTTAGCGACGCCGGTAAGGAACCATTCAGCCAATCAGGCCTACTCTCAGGACCGGCATGTAACGTCCCCATCCGACGGACGGAAGTCTAACTCGATCTTCGATCACTTTTTTCAAATACGGAGGGAGGCGAAAGCAACTTATTCATTACCACTGTACTACATGGTGCGCTAAATGAAAAGATTGCGACACCTATTACATCTACCCAATGAAGAACGAACAGAGTCACTAAATACCTTGGAAGACCGAACTCATCACCGCTGCAAATCAGCTGTGCTGAACGAGTCATTTCTGGGGGTAAACATTTACTCTCACATCAATCTCAACTCATGTAGCAATATGCCATTGTGTGGCACACACCAATAACGCCATTTGTGCAATAATTCTTATTCGGATATTCATTTGGTGTCTCATTAACTACGAACGATATTATGTGACAACTTCAATAGGCTATTGCCAGTAAGATATTGGTACAGGTTTAATTGTGCACATTGGTGGATCACCAATGCTTAAGTGTTTACAATACAAGCTCTCTGCAACAAGTACGATAACTCAGGACTACAAGTGGATAAGAAGTTGCTGATTGAAGTCAATAGTAATACTAGCTGAATGCTGAAAAATAACTGCAAGCATCAATGACATGACGGCATCATATACACTGATTGTGCAGTATCATCGTAGTCATTACATTATAGCAGGAGCGACTAACTTAAGTTGTTTTAATCAAATACGTTGGTGTGCCAGAGACATCTGCACATGAGTGTGGTTAATAGCATTGCTTAGTACGGTATTCAGCACAATTCATGTAAAGTTTCAACATTTAAATTCCATTTAACAATAGAAAGTCTTTATAGCTATTAAATTATCCGGTTTTCCAGATTTCGTACACCACTGATTTTTCTGAGCTGTCTGGCGAGCGTAGAAACGGGGCCTTGACATTGTACTGCGCTGCTTACCCCCGAATGTTTAGAACTGGCAGATATGCCATGGCGGTAATGACGTCATCGAACAACTACGAAAGACACCTGCGGCCATCGGATTTGAAAATGACAGCCCAATCATATATCGCTGACCCGAGCTATGAAGCCATGGAGGCTACATGCATGAACAGGTCTGCGATATTATAAAGCGCTCGAGCACTTTGGATGGCTGGTCGTATAATCCTTGTGATGTGAATGTTATGATCTGACCGTACATCGCTGGCCCGTGCTATTAAGCTCTGAATGCTATATGCATGACCAGGTCTAGGATAGGACTCGCGGGTTTGGATGGATGGTCGTTTAAGGGGTTATTAAGTTCAATTAAGTTCGGCCTATATCACAGTCACCCTACTGAAGGATATATACCAATAGACTTCAAGCTCAAAGGTTACTGTGACAGAGAGTGTGTCTGTCTCCTCCATGTTTACTTAAATGATTGTTGGAGATCATATACTGAAGCAAACAATTACCAGATTGTTAAATGCGAAAATAAAAAAGAAAACCTTGTTTAATTGTGTGTCTTTTAATCCTGAGAAATAATTTGACCAATCAGAAATGTGTAACAACTGTTCTGCGAATCATAGAAGATCTTAGGATAGCCCCTCCTACACTTTTGTTGTCGGAGAAATCTTTTTAAGTGCGACACATTTCCTGGCGATCTTCATCTCCTTCCTGCCGCTCAGTACCATTAGACCAGCTCTTGCTCCTTCACGTTTCTGAATCGTGTAAGTTTATCTGCTTTCAATTTTCACTCTACCTAATGGAACCTAATGTACCTAATGTATCTAAAGTAACGTAAATCTTTACTACATATTTGTAATTGTCTATACTTTAATCGAAATAGGTAATGGTGTTAAGGATGGCCTGCATTGGTAAATGCTAAGATAATTATAGTATCTATGGTGTTAAGGGCGGCTTGTCAATGACTGTCCTTCACATAAGCTACACATTAAGTGGCACTACACGCTCAATGATCTATATGTCTACGGTCCGATCGAAATAGGATTTTGGCTGGCAAGTGGATCAGTTTGACGCGAATGGCACCACAGCATATGTTGCCATCGTTTGGTTTTCGTGCTTAGGTTCTTTCTTGGGTGACTATTCATAAACAACCTCATTTCTGAATAGGAAGATAAGAGTATTGCACGATATAGCAATCTTGGTCTTTTGGATGAAGATAAAGTATAATATATGTTCGTGTGTGGGACGGTCTGTATTGATCTTTATGGAGTAGTCACCCTACGTGGCACTATACTCGCCCAATGTTTACAGTCCGATCGAAAGCTGGGAAGTGGATCAGTTTTGCTTCGAGGAAAATGCTGTCGTCGTTTTGTTTTCGTGACCAGGTTATTGATTGGGTGGCATTTCTTTAAAAATAAAAGAGAATAGATATAGCACGTCTTAAATTCGTCCTTGAAATTAGTAGCCAGACATGTGAAAGAAGGCAGTCAAGTAATCAAGACCATTGAACGTTTTATAACTAAGATAATCCAAGTAATATAAACATTATTTTACTTTACTTGGTTTATGTTACAAAGCCAGGGGTTGTCGTTAAACTAACCATAATCCTAGAAGAAATATCAGAAAGAGTCGTAGCAGCTCGTATCTCTATGGTAATTAACCAGTTCAGACCATCCTTGACACTTTAACAGATACTACACATGATAGTTGAAAACGGCGAACTAATGATCAATTGTATCCCTTTATAATTGTTTCTACACTATAGTATCAGCCATACATTCATTGCGTACTCCATCGTACGAACAATATGTCTACCGAAACAATAAACTAATAGAGTTCTTTTAAAAGATACTTATTGGGAAATTATAATACAATCGATCAAGTTTTTATTGCTATTTTAGTTTTAGCTTCACTCGTGGAGATCATTTGCATATTCGATCTGGGTTTGACCGGGCGCCCCCAGATATGATGGATCTGATGCAATATATCTGCGGATTATAATGAACTTTATAATGAAATCCATGTATACAACACACGCGGAAGCTAGGCTAGAATTATATGTCTGAGCGACTTTGTCTCTATGTAGTATATTTAGTGAAACCGGTACTGAAACTTGTAATAGTTCAGTTTATCACAGCTTTAGTATACAGAGAAATCTGATTCGACAGATGTTAGATTATTGTGAAAACAACATTACAATCTGTAGTTAATGAATATCGTCAAGTTTACTGTTGCCTTGTTAACCTCCGGAAATGATCCAATTTCATTCTCTCGATATCGTCATACGTACGTCTTAAAAGTTCACTTTCATTTCTTTCAATATACTATATATATATATGTCGGCTACATATTTAAGGATTTCTGTATGTAATTTCGTCCGGAACTTCTTATATAGGCCTAAGGTTTATTTTGTAGAAAATATTCAAACCTTAGATGACCCTTAGATTGAAAGCCCGAATTCACTGAAATGTCATCTTCAATTCAGATATTATAACTCAACCATGGCTTTCACCGGTAAATGGAGTGTATCCAGCTTCGAAGGGCTCAATGCTGTCTTGGACGCATTTGGTGCTGATCCAGCTAAGAGAGATCCCTCCAAACTGCAGGGTGGAACTGTCGAAATAAAGCAAGATGGCGACAACTTCTCCTTCACAACCACCGGTGGATTAGGCAAGGCGGGAACCCACTCCATGACTGTTGGTGGATCATCAGAGGGCGAGCTGTTCGGCAAGGCCTACAGCGGAACCACCGCCTGGGAGGGTGACACCCTGGTCTTCAAGGGAAAGTCAGGAGTAGTACTGAAGAGGTCGATCGAAGGTGGCAAGTTGGTTTACACCATCGAATTTGGGGGCAAAACCGGTAAAATTTTGCTCACCAAGTAAACCAATAACATGATGTAATTACTCGATTGATCTTTAATATTCCACAACCCAGTGAAACGTCATTACCTAACCGACATCGCTAAGACGACGAACATCCTGGTGTGTAAACGGGGTGCCTTTGAATTTGACATTTCATCTGGGTTGCTGATATGAATGGACATTTTACGTGCAACGTGCAACATGCACGATCACGCTCAAATAAGCTAAATTGACAATAGTGACGTAGCCAGGGATGGCGTAGCCAATTGAAGGGGGAAGCCGAACAATAAAATAGCCAAAAAATTGCAAGGGGCAAAGAACTGCTCGAACTAGAGTCGGCGTCCATAATTTTGTTTTCTCGTATATTTCGTCTTTTCTCTGTTTGCGCCAAATGGCAGGGGAGCGATCGCCCCCTCTGTTCCCCCGGATACGTCCCTGATTGACTGTAATTACTCGATTAAGCAGTACATAATATGTTCTTCGCTAACTAAGATGAGCACTAGACCAACTAAGATGAGCAATAAATATTGAGAACGTATGTAGTAATTGCTCAGTTCATGTATAACAAAAATTGTGGTATCCAATGAAATGTAATGATACAGTGCCTTGTAGAGATAAAATAATTTGACTGCAGAATGCTCGTCTTTGTTCTCTATAATAATCTCTCTACTAATATAATGAGCGGATCCACAGTGGGCAGATAGACGACCCCTTAATTTGGCACATTACTGAACTTTCGTTGTTACATTGCCTTTATTTCCCGATTTGTTGATTTGTGCACCGACCTCCCCTTATGTGACAGGAGAGAGTACGCCTTTGTTGGCGCCCTTCCCAACCCCTCCCGCCTTTTCGAAAGCATGCCTCGGGCATGCACTTATTATGTTTTTATCATATCCTATATATTACATAACCTACGAGGATTGGCAATTTCATTTAGTAGTCGCCATTTTAAAGGCTCAAACGAGCAGCAGTTTGATGATGCGGCCTACTGGTGTTCGTGTTACAGTAGAACTGCAGTCTCTTACAGATACTAAAATAATGAACATAACAGAAACCAAGATCATTGTATCACAGTTAATAGACGACTTACAAAAGACCGATTCTAGCTCTATAAGCTAGATTGGAAGTATTTCGGTTGGTCAGTCGTGCACGGACCCACTCAATGACATGACCAAAACAATTGATGTGATAATGTTACATGTTCTTTTACGATGAACGTACTCAAACAGGCGTATATTGTAAAACTGAGGCTCGAAATTGGTTTAGTTTAGTAAAATTGGCCATTTCATAAATTTGACCAGAAAGCCAAGGATCCAAACCTCATGGATCCAATCAGACATCATAGTCTACATTGCTACTACTGAAGCTTGAAATGCGGTTACATTTATTGCTCCTCAATTAGAAACTCGTATATGTATCAACATTTATGTTGTCAAAACCATGAACAATGTTGAACACTTGAAGTAGATCACCACGAAGTCGTTCAAGCTCAAGAGATGCTTCAACCTTCATAATAGGAAAGACCTTTCATAGTTCGTACAAGCCTAGTAACCCTTCTCTGAACCTTCTAAAACTATTTATCCTTTCGTAGCTCAAGGGAACCACAACTATCGCAAGAGTATTTGCAAGTGTTTGAAATAGAACCACACCAAATTACTACAGTACCACACCTAATAATACAGAACCACACCTAAATTCTACAGAATCACACCACATTACTACAGTACCACACCCAAATACAAAAGAAGCACACCTAAATACTACAGTACCACATCTAAATACCACAGAACAACACATAAATACTACAGAACCACACTAAATACTACAAAACCACACCTAAATACTACAGTACCACAGCTAAATACTACAGTACCGCACCTAAATACTACAGAACAGCACATGATACTACAGAACCACACCTAAATACTACAAAACCACACCTAAATACTACAGAACCACACCTAAATACTAAAGAATCACACCTAATTACTACAGAACAACACCTAATACTACATGACCACACCTAAATACTACAGAACCACACCTAAGCATTTACGAACCACATCTAAATACTACATTATTCGCTTCCATATATTAAAAAAAAAATTAAAACGCACAAAGACACTAATTGTTTAAAAAACCTTCTTCCTATCTTCTTCCGTTTCTGAGATATAAAATATTGAAATATATCCATAATCATTTTAATTAAAACATCAGATTGCGCAATTCCCTCTAACGTCATCGTTGACCAACACATTAACTTGCCAATATTTTTTGTTTATTTGTTTGTGCATTACTTAGCTTCATTATAAATGTCTGCAAACTACAGCTGGCCTTGATACAGTTGTGTAATTTTCCAATATTTCAATTATGAAATTATCCCTTCTAAGAAACTAACATAGCCTAATTTAAATATCTGTAACACCATCTAAGAAACTAACATACGTTAATATATGTATCACTCATCTAAGAAACTAACATACTTTAATATCTGTATCACCCATTTAAGAAACTAACATACTTTAATATCTTTATCACCCATCTAAGAAAGTACACGAGCTAAATGATCTGGGAGGCTGGTCAGTAGGCATATGATGCCTTTGTTTGATTTTACCTAACCGGTCCGTAAGAAAGCTCTTTGGGAGGACGAAAAAGTTATAACTCTTTGCACACGTCAAGTTGTGCGTTGCTAATACATGCATTCATTACCTACAAGTGTAGCTACAACTGTTACAGAGTGAATACTCAAAGTTCACCGACACTCAATATGTTTACTCAGGTGACCTACCCTGGCCTAAACAGTGTAAATAGAAATATACAGACAAAATAATTACTGCCATGTGCATACTTATACGTCGACTTTCTTATTTGCTTGACCTGTTCAAAATAAGCCAATCAACTTTGTTATTGCAAAGCGATGTTCCAATCAAAATCTCTCCTAGGCCTGACTCCTCCTTTGTCTATTACAGGTCCGAACCATTAAAATGAAACAAAGTCATAACTTTAGTCACTTCGGTAAACCATTACCCCCAGAACTACACTACAATTAATCTGAGAAGAACCAACCTCTCAAAATTCGTAAGTATATTGTGTTCATCGCTCCTTTCCCCTTTGTTACATCCTTGTAGAATTGAAAGTATATGCTAATTCATATTATCTACTCATTAAAGATAGAGTGACTTGACGTTGAAGATGTTTGTACCTTTCAATGTGCGTATGCTTTGCATATTTTAACCTTTTGTAAAAGAGAATTCTTGTTTTCCAAGTTTTGAGCAGGTATAGTTTTTGTGAACGTACCTTTATTTTCTTAAAGCAGCATTTTGAGTTGGACTGTAAATTTTGTTTTTGATCATACCTTTTCTAATATTGGCATATCCATTTTACAAACTAAACTGTATGTGGTTTGTTTTGCATAATTACGCTTAATTGTACTGTAATTAACAACTGAATTCAACCCCGTCAAACGTTTACTCGATATTATGTCAGTGTACTGCTCCTAAGTTAAAGGGAGAATTGAATCTAACTCTTCCTATTGATATGTTATTTACTTGAGAAAGACATATAACATCGCCTCTCGGCTTCCTTTTGGCTAATATCATGCAGTTGTAGTATATGTGGTGACGGCCCGTACTGGTTAATGTGAGGATATGTCCTCCAACAGAAACATGCGCTAAACTCTTGTTCTCTCGTTTGAATGGTTTGATATTGTCGTAACAATTCATTCCAAGCGATGCATCATAGAATAATAAACATCAGAGGTATATACAGACGAGACGTAACAACAGTTTACCAGTATATAAATGTTTCATGGATGCACCTCCAGTTTACTGTAGACATTATTAGAATGATGAAAATGATGTGCGGACCAAGACTGGGAGAATTTTAATTCAAGGGATACATTAAGATACAATGTATACTGATTTATACGAGTTACTTGCTGTTCACACGCCATCTGATTTATATGATTGGATAGATCATTGTAATACGGTAATGATACAAAGCGTACTGGTTTATACGAGTTATGCTTGCTATTATAACACCTCGTACATTCTATTCTTTAGATAACAACTCCTACCATGGCTTTTAGTGGTAAATGGACTGTAGCTAAGTTTGAAGGGCTCAGCGACATCCTTGATGCATTCGGCGTCGACGCTGACAAGAGAGACCCATCTAAACTGCAAGGAGCATGTGTAGAGATCAAACAAGATGGCGACAACTTCACCTTCACCGCCACTGGTGGCCTCGGCAAATCAGGGTCCCACACCATGACTGTCGGTGGACCATCAGAGGGCGAACTCTTCGGCAAACCTTACAGCGGGACCACGGCATGGGCCGGTGACGTCGTGGTATTTACTGGCAAATCTGGAGTGGTACTGAAACGTTCGATTGAAGGTGCACAATTGGTTTACACGGTCGAGTTTGAGGGTAAAGCTGGAAAGATTTTCTTCGGCAAGTAGATGACCATGTGACAGCCAGACCGTTCGGACAAAAGGAAAACTGTACAGAGGAAACCTTCACGATACCATAGAACTCCTGTTGTTACGTGCCCAATGAATTCCAAGTAAACTAAGCAACAATATAATTCATCAGAACACAATTTGTTTGTTTAATATAAATATTAAATCAAGAATCGAAGCAACAACAGCCATACCCAGTATATACAAAGGGGCTCCGCATTAGTTAAAGATTGTACTCGAATAAATTCAAATGTTTTCAATAGTCATCTCAGAATAGCCATTTGTGGAACTTCCACCTGCATTCAGCACGATCTGGATTTGTCTTCAGCATTGACATTCATTCGAATTGTTGAGAAGATCTACGGTACTTTAAATGTAATGGGGTTATGTCCTCCAACAAAGCCATGAGCAACACATTAACGGGGCACTACACTCACCCAATGATCTCCATGCCTTCACAATCCGATGGCAATAGGATTGGAGCTGGGTCGGTTGAAATTTGATGCCATGGCATGCCATAGAATGGCTTAGAGCCAAAGTTCTTTCTTGGGAGGGATTTTCTTAAAAACCAGATATGTACCGCTTCTTGGCATTTTAGTTAAGAACATGTGTAGTATATGTGTCGTTAAGGACGGTCCGCATACCATTGCTAAGATAATTTGAAACCTTTAATAACATAAACATTCCCATGTAGACGCGATATACATAATGTATATCACAACTTATATTTTGCTCAATGAATTCACCAAGAAGGCACACACCTACCATGATAGTTACTGTGATAGCAATGGCATGTAAGTAAGCAGGGTATATACAAAATTAATTCGCGAATTAGCATGGTAGTCACGTTTATGATTGTTGACATGCGTAGTTTACATCATTGTCGATGCCAGCACGAAAAATCGCATTCTTCACCCCGATTCCACCTTATCCAAGCACAATAATAACCATACCTTCCGCCAACCCCATGCACACGCGGCCACTTCCGCCAACCCCATGCACACGCGGCCATTCAAACGTCTCATGCTTCACAACAATCCCGAGCCAGTTGACATCCGCCCTCCCCGCCTCCTTCACTTTTGCCTTCACCAATGTACAACTTCCCGTGTGGTTACCGTACCCACTGCTCCAGTAGCATCCAGTCTCCTTTCACCACTCCCTCCCCAACTTTTGCATAAAGTCCTGCGGAACTTGGGCGACTATTTAGTGTTTCTTGTTGCTGTTGTTGGACTTTTGTTAGTCTTGCTAACTTATTCGTGACTCCCCCTAAGACCTTCCCTAGGCACAGTTCATTGATACTCTCACATAACGCGGTTCGTACCATTTGTCCACGACACAAGCAATAATTCCCTAGCTCTGCATCATCCCCAGATATCCCACCAGGGAGTTGCAGCTCCATGATCCCACCATGTGCTTCACACCTGCACCGGCGGTGTCGTCTTCGCTGGCCACACATTATGAGGATGTAGCCTTTCCTGAACCCCCCCCCCCCCCGTGGCCAT
Organism: Orphnurgus asper; assembly: GCA_027574785.1. Taxonomy (NCBI): domain Eukaryota; kingdom Metazoa; phylum Echinodermata; class Holothuroidea; order Elasipodida; family Deimatidae; genus Orphnurgus; species Orphnurgus asper. The sequence goes on along the minus strand of JAODAG010315058.1, from coordinate 1,533 downwards.
TTTCTCTGCGGACGCGCATGGCCTTGGCCTCCTAGTACAAAGGATAGGACAGAGAGCTCCGGTCAAATCAGAGGAAAACCTGTGTCTATTACGTTTATTATGGCTAATATATATATCGACGACATTTGGGACCATATTCTGTGGTTGTGTGGTTTAGAGCAGAGGTTCTTTCTTGGCAGTTCTGTAACATGGACGATATAAGAAAACTTAAAGTGATTACAACATGATACGATGACGTGTCCTTGTTTTGTTTTTTTACTGTATAGACTAATATATTGAAACAATGACATGTAAAGACTAGGCCTGGCACAACCATATTAGGGCAGTGACCATGAGCTACAGCGTATCGTAGTATTATTTCATTTTAACGTGAGAGTAATTATTGACTCTAACTACCAACTCAAGGCCGTATGCTTTACTTAAGTAAATATTGAAATGGCACAATGCATGTAAATACGTGCAACTTTCTTGGATGCTTGTTTGTAATTCCACCAATTAAAAGTTTCCGATCGGAACAATGCTCCAATCACCATTACCTCGTATCATAGCTCCACCCAGAAGTTTTGTTTCGGACATACTTAAAATGGGATTTTTTTGGAGGAATATCACTTCGATCAAGGCAGTCATTTTAGTGGCTTACGTGTGTCTCATTGAGTTCAAACCACCTAATCAGGTAAGATAACTATATATTTGTTTTAAGTTTACTGGTTTTCCTCCCGTTAAAACACCTTATCCGAACCAAACGTTCTTCATTATCCCTTCCATTAAACGTCTAAATGACCTTCCCATATAGACTTTTAAAGGATAATTAAAAAGTTACACGACATTCTACACTCGCCTAATGATTTGCGAAATATGATTGGGGATGGCAAGTGGATCAGTTTGGTTCGATTTTGCCATCGCATATTCTGCCACCGTTTGGTCTTCGTACCTACAGGATCTAAGATTCAAATCAACCCCCATATTACAGATTATTATCGTGAAAATAATTGTTCCGTTACTCAGATATAAAATAAATAAAATAAACATATTAAAGACATTAACCTCGAGTGATTGTCAAGTCACTACAATTGGAGAGGCAACAGCATCTAGATCAACGAGTAAACGAGTATATTTTGCACTTTGAGGAACAGTAGAACGTATGGTGGGGAAGGGCCAAGCCTGGCTACGAGCTTGTATCAGCATGGCAACAAAACTGATGCACTTCCTATTCCCCGTGTATAAGGGGGTGGTTATTCCATGAAGGTGATTGTTTATACTAGGGGGGGGGGGGGATTTAAAGGGAAGTCTCATGTGCTTTAATTCACAGGTCTCTAGACGAGCATGTCGTGTTTGAAGATTAATAGACATTAGTTTCTAGTGCATTTTGGTTAGGCTAAGTTATTTGACAGTTTAATGATTATGTCGGTATAGGTTAATATTTAGCGTTCCACTTCCAAAATAAGATACTGGTATTTATAACTTACGGGGCCCAATGGTTGTGCTCAAATTTTGGTGTTGGTCCAGGGGCGTGAACGAATGTGCGGAAGATTT